>MU754800.1:1959-31771 GCA_026770625.1 Nicotiana glauca | reverse complement strand
CACACTTTAAATATGAATACTTCCATAAACAAGGTTCAAGTGTTGGAAATAAATACTACACACTTAAATATTCAATACAAAGCTAGGAAATGAAGAAATAAACATAAATGGGTCAGAAAATCTTAACCCCAAGCTTCAATCTTCAAGACCCAAGTGTGTGTACAAAAACCCTAGCTTCCAAAAATGTTCTCTCTAGTATATGAGGACTGAAAATATGCCAAAAGATCCTTTACAAATGATCAGATTTGAGTATTAAAGGGTTTGGGGTAAAAAATTATGAAATTCCAAAACTGCCCAGTTTTCACGCCTGATTTCTTCGTCGCGTTCGCGAGTAAATCCTCGCGTTCGTGAAGGCTACTTATTTCTGCTCATTGCGTTCGCGTAAATACCTTTGCGTTCGCGTAAATACCTTCGCATTCGCGAAGGTTTCTGCTGCTCCACATCGCGTTCGCGTGCATTCTACGCGTTCGCGTAGTTTTAGTCTGTACAGCATCGCGTTCGCATGTGTCCTATGCGTTCGTGTAGGTTTGGCTACTGGTTCATTGCATTCGCGTGCCATCATTCGCGTTCGCGTAGAGCATTTCACTGGGAAGATTCATTTTGTCCATTTTAGCTCCTTTTTGACTTGTTTTCACTTGGTTTCTTCACTATTACTTTTAAATCGCATACAACCTGTAAAATATAAGTAAATGGCATCAAATACACGATTTTATCACTCAAACATAGCAAAAGTATAGGTTTAAAGACAAGATAAGTTGGTAAAATACCAACTTATCACATTCCAAGTTCAATTTTTTTAATGCCCACATAGCCTTGTGTTCTAGTTCCACCGAGAGATGGAAAGCCTTACCAAACACCAACCGATTTGGAGACATACCAATCGGAGTCTTATAAGCTGTCCGATAAGCCCAAAGAGCTTCATCCAACTTCTTTGACCAATTGGTCCTATTTGCATTAACAGTCTTGGAAAAAATACTCTTGATCTCTCGGTTAGAAATCTCAACTTGGCCACTCGCTTGAGGATGATAAGGAGTGGTCACCTTGTGATTTACCCCATAGTTGGCTAGAAAAGAATCAAAAGCCCGGTTGCAAAAATGAGAACCACCATCACTAATGATAGCACGCGGAGTGCCAAACCTAGTGAAGATATTCTTTTTCAAGAACGCCACCACACTTCGAGCTTCGTTGTTGGGACAAGCGACGACCTTGACCCATTTCGACACATAATCAACCGCTGCCAAGATATAGGTGTTGCCACAAGAGCTTATAAACGGGCCCATGAAATCAATGCCCAAACATTAAAAATATCTACCTCGAGGATTGTATGGAGAGGCATATCATCTCTTTTTGAAATCCCACCAGCTCTTTGGCATGCATCACATTTCTTTACCAAATCGCTCGCATTTTGAAACAAAGTTGGCCAATAGAAATCGCAACTTAACCTTTGACGCTGTCCTCACTACCCCATGATGACCACCATAAGGAGAAGAGTGGCAAGCCTCCAATATGTTCATTTGCTCAGTTTCTGGCACACATCTTCGTATTACCCCGTCCGTGCATATTTTAAACAAATATGGCTCATCCCAATAGAAATCTAAGCTATCCCGCTTGAGTTTCTTCCTTTGGTTGGAAGAGAGCTCACACGAGATATTGCCGGTCACTATGAAATTGGCGATGTCCGCAAACCAAGGTATGTCACCCATAGAAATTGAAAGAAGTTGCTCATCGGGGAAAGCATCATTTATCTCAACACCATTGCTCGGTCTCCCTTCTTCCTCTAGCCGGGACAAATGATCTGCGACTTGATTCTCACTTCCTTTTCTATCCACAATCTCTAGATCAAATTCCTGAAGGAGGAGTACCCATCTCATCAACCTTGCCTTTGAATCTTTCTTTGTCATCAAATACCTGAGGGCTGCATGGTTTGTATGTATGATCACCTTCGCCCCCATAAGATAAGGGCAAAATTTCTCCATCACGAACACAATAGCCAAGAGCTCCTTTTCCGTCACCATGTAGTTTCTTTGGGCCGCATTCATTGTCTTGCTCGCATAATACACGGTATGAAACATTTTGTTGATTCTTTGGCCAAGCACCGCACCAACCGCTACATCACTCGCATCACACATAAGTTCAAAAGGCAATTCCCAATTGGGTGCGGTGATGATGGGAGTTGTGGTCAATTTGTGTTTCAACAACTCAAAGGACTCCATACACCTCTCATCAAAGACGAACTTCACATCCTTTTCCAACAATTTACAAAGCGGGTTCACAATCCTTGAAAAGTCTTTAATGAATCGCCGGTAGAAACCGGCGTGACCCAAAAACTCCTCACCCCTTTTACAGAAGTAGGGGGAGGAAGTCTTGAGATCACCTCAATTTTTGCCTTATCGACTTCAATTCCATGTTTTGAGATTTTGTGACCCAACGCAATACCCTCTTGCACCATGAAGTGATATTTTTCCCAGTTTAGTACAAGATTGGTTTCTTTACATATTTTCAACACCTTGTCCAAGTTCACTAGGCATTCTTCAAATGAGTCCCCCACCACGCTAAAATGTCCATGAAGACCTCCAGAATATCCTCCACCATGTCGGTGAAGATTGCCATCATACATCTTTGGAAGGTCGCCGGAGCATTACAAAGTCCAAATGGCATTATTGAGAAAGCGAATGTTCCATACGGACATGTAAAGGTTGTCTTCTCCTGATCCTCTGGGCAATGAGAATTTGATTGTACCCCGAGTAGCTATCAAGGAAACAATAATAAGCCCGGCCCGCTAGACGATCAAGCATTTGGTACAAGAATGGAAAAGGGAAATGATCTTTTCTCGTGACCTTGTTGAGCTTTCTATAATCCATGCACACTCTCCAACCCGTGACCGTAAGGGTAGGAATCAACTCATTATTGGCATTGGTGACGACCGTCATACCACCCTTCTTTGGCACACATTGGACCGAAGAGGTCCATGAACTATCCAAAATTGGGTAGACTACAATGGCGTCCAACCACTTGATGACCTCTTTCTTGACCACCTCTTGCATAGCTTCATTTAGTCTTCTTTGATGTTCAAGAGATGGCCTTGCATCTTCCTCCAAAATGATCTTGTGTATGCAAAAAGCGAGGCTTATACCCGGAATATCCGCCAACGTCCATCCAATCGCCCACTTGCGCTTTTGTAGAACCGCCAAAGTGGCGTCAACCTACATGTTAGTTAAGCAAGATGAAAGAATAACATGCAAAGTGAAATTAGGACCCAAGTATTCATACCTGAGGTGAGGAGGAAGTGGTTTCAACTCCAACACCGGCGGCTCCTCAATAGATGGATTTGTTGGGGGGAGTTTTACGATTCTCAAGGTCCAATGATATTTTCCTAGGCTCATAAGAGTACGAGCCCATACCATGCAAAGCATTTACACATTCAATTCTCCTGGCATCCTCATTAGCCTCCATGTTCAAAAGCACCGCTTCAAGTGGATCTTCAACATTGATCATTGCGCTTGTGTCATCCACTATCACCACCGTGACAATGTCAACAAACGAGCACACTTCGGTGCTATTTTGTTGCCTCATAGACTTGCACACATGGAACACCACCTTTTCATCACCAACTCAGAAGGTCAACTCTCCCGCCTCGACATCAACCAAAGCCTTCCCCGTTGCTAGAAAAGGTCTTCCAAGGATAATTGGGACTTCAAAGTCCACCTCACAATCTAGTATCACGAAGTCGGCCGGCAAGATGAATTTATCAACATGAACAAGGACATCATCAATTATACCCAAAGGCCACTTCATTGACCTATCTACCATTTGGAGCCTTATTGAAGTCGGGCAAGGTTGCCCGATTCCCAAAGTTTTGAAAACCGAATATGGCATTAAGTTGATACTCTCCCCCAAGTCACAAAGGGATTTTGCAAAATCGGCGCTTCCAATAGTGCATGGGGTAGTGAATGCACCGGGGTCCTCAAGTTTCGGAGCCATGGAGTGTACAATTGCGCTCACTTGATGGGTCATCTTGATTGTCTCACACTCCATTGATCGCTTCTTTGTAACCAAATCCTTCATGAATTTTGTATACCCCGGCATTTGCTCGAGTGCCTCCACCAAAGGCACATTGATAGTCAAACTCTTCATCATCTCAATGAATTTCTTAAATTGGTTATCACCCTTTTTCTTGTCCAATTGTTGAGGGTAGGGTGGAGGTGGCCTAGGCAAGGGTGCCTTGGCTTTGGGCACCTCCGGCTCGGGCATATCTATCACATGTTCCCTAGATGGGTTCACATTCTCTTGTGTCTCCTCCTCAACCTCATGAATGTCAATTCGCACATCATTTATCGCACTTGGTTCCACTATATCACCAACCTCCGTAGGCATATCATCATCATGCAACTCATCTTCATCTACCATGACTTGATTCTCTCTTGAGGCATGCACATCAGCGCCTCATCCACTTCGCGTGGTCACCGCCATCACATGGTTGTTGTGCCCACCCTTAGGGTTTACTACCGTGTCACTTGGTAGAGCACCCTTTGGGCGAGTGTTTAAGGATTATGAAATTTGACCAAGTTGCACTTCCAAGTTACGGATGGAAGTGTTGTGTGAAGCCAATTGCGCATCGGAGTCTTGGTTCTTCTTCATCATTTGTTCAAACATAACCTCGATTCTCCCAAATTCATTGCCCGAAGAACTATACTCTTGAGATTGAAATGGTGGCTGGTTGTTCGGTTGTTGAAACATCGGAGGCCTTTGAAAGCCTTGCCCCCGATTACCTTGACCACCATTGTTGTTCCACCCTCCTTGACCATTGTTGTTGTTCCAATTGTTGTTGTTGTTTCCGTTCCAATTGCCACCATTGTTACCTTGCTTCCCCCAATTGCTGTTTTGGTTATTCCTATTCCAATTTCCACCACCTTGTTGATGATTATTGTTATTCCAATTTCCTTGGGATGGCCATTGTTGATTGCCTTGGTTTCCTCTATTTCCTTGGTAGTTGTTGACATATTGACAATCCTCACTTTGCTCATTATAGCACTCGTTTGAATAACCATCACCATCATCATAGTTGTCACAATTTCCTTGAGGTTGTTTCCCTCTTTGCCTTCTTTTCAACATATGCACTCCTTCCATGGCATTGACTTGGCGCGGGTTTTGAACTTGTTGCAATTGCGCCTTCGCCAACTGGTTCATTGTTGTTGTAAGTTCGGAAATTGCTTGACCGTGATCATGCAACTCCTTATGCAAATGTATGACATTAGGATCACCTTGAGGAACGTTTGCCTGGCTTTTCCACGCCGAAGAAGTATCAGCCATTTCATCTAACACATCACAAGCTTCATCGTACGGGAGCTTCATAAAATTTCCACTCGCCAATTGGTTCACAATACATTGGTTATTTGTGTTGATGCCCCTATAGAACGTTTGTTGAATCATCACATCATTCATATCCTTATTTGGATACTCTTTGACCATAGTTCTAAATCTCTCCCATATTTCATGCAAAGGTTCCGTTGGCTCTTGTTTGAAAGCCAAAATCTCATCACGGAGCGCCACCATGTGACTTGGAGAAAAGAACTTGGCAATGAACTTGTCCGCCAATTCATCCCACATTGTGATGGAATAATTTGGAAGCCTTTCTAACCAATCCAATGCTTTACCCCGAAGAGAAAATGGAAAAAGCCTCAATCTCAAAGCATCCTCGGACACATTGGTTTGTTTACTCCCCCAACAAGTATCTACGAACCCCTTCAAGTGCTTGTAAGCATTTTGGTCGGGGGCGCCCGTAACCCTCTTTTCTCGAGAAGTGTCAACATAACATTGGTGATTTGAAAATTCCCCACCCGGATTCGGGGAGGAACTATGGCACTTGCATAACCCTGGTTCGGAATAACCCTTGGAGCTACTCTTGGTGGAGGCAGAGGAGGGTCTGTGATTTGATCATTAGCATTGGCATTTCTACCTCTCCGTGGTACATGAGGTACCGGAAGCTCATCTTGCTCAACATCTTCAACTTCCTCCGCGACCATGTTGTCAAGAGGGACATTTTCGTTTAGAGCCATGTGTACCTGAAGGATCGACAAAAATAACGTTATTAAAAAGAAGGAAAGAGAAGCAAAACACAAAACTAGCTACGCAAATAGTCAACACCGTAAGCTCCCTGGCAACGGCGCCAAAAAGTGATCGCGGCGGACTCAACCTTAGGAAGAGTGGGCGCTAAGACTTTTACCCAATAG
The DNA here is from genome assembly GCA_026770625.1 of Nicotiana glauca. Classification (NCBI taxonomy): domain Eukaryota; kingdom Viridiplantae; phylum Streptophyta; class Magnoliopsida; order Solanales; family Solanaceae; genus Nicotiana; species Nicotiana glauca. The sequence continues at coordinate 25,541 of MU754800.1, read as the reverse complement.
TGGTATCGGGGTCAATTTCCACAGGGAGCTTGGAATGGAGTCGAGTATTTGTTTGGTCTAGAAATGCGTTTTAGCTCCTAATTGTAATTCTAACATTTTTGGGGTTTTTGTGATTATCAACTACAATTTAACAACTACTAATTAAAACTAAGTTATGCTAAGATATTAATTCTAGGTTGTATGCAAGATAGAGAAAGGCACTAGGGTCGTGGCATTTACCTAGGTGGTCAACTAACGGGTAGAGATTCCTAATACAAGAATGATGATTATGGGGCTTATGCTATAACCGTTGCACGATTGCACTCACTCTCACATCTCTCAGTAGAGAGAGTGATTTTGCCCAATTGACTCTCTCGAGACCAATTGGGTAGGCCAATATGCCCAAGCAACTTAGGGTTCAAGTTGGGTAATTACTCTCTCGAGGTTTAACCCGTTAATTGGGACTACCATTCTCATGGGTCCATCCCAATTCCTTGTTGGGTCAATTTTGGAGTCATAGACACTCTTTCTCAAGAAGAGTCAAGACCCACTAAGCTATACTTAGTGTTTGCAACCACCAAATCCTAATTAAATCATAAAATTAACCCAAATAGCAAACACCCAACATCATTCAAGCATTAAACAATCACAACCATTAATTACCCATACTAGGGTTGAGCCATAACCCTGGCTAATGGGTTTAGCTAGACATAATAGAAACAGAAATTGAAGAAATGGTAGATAAAATCGACATATTAATTAACTACAATGTTAATCTACAAGAATCCATGATAAAGCAAGATGAAATTTCCCAAAATAGGCTAAAACTTGACTCTCACGAGTGCAGCAGCTATCTGATATCTAATACATCACCTAAGAAAGTAAAATGTTCTATTTATAGTACATAGGAAAAATCGGACAAAAATAGCCCTGCGGGGCTAGCGCGGACCGCGCAGAAATGCAGCGCGACTGCGTAGGGGTCTTGGTCTTTAATTCTATCTTCTGAAGCTTGGGGCGAGGACCGCGTAAAAAGGTATTGCCGCACTGGCTGAAGAGCGCGGACCGCGCATAAATGGGGCACGACCGCGTGGAGAACTTGGCAAAATGACCACTCTCTGAACATCATCCACGCAGACCGCACTGTTTTGGTACGCGGCCGCGTGGGTTTGCCTTTGCATTCTCTGGTATCTGAATCTCCTCAGGTGTGGACCGCGTCAGGATGAGCGGGGACCGTGCATGTCACAACTGAAATGCCCAATCTCTGAACTTCCAGCGCGGCTGCGTGGCAAAGCAGTGCGGTTCGCGCTGGGTCTTTTGTTCCCCACTTCACTTGACTTTCACACTTGGCAGATTTCACTCCGTTTCGAGCCGATCTTTGACATTTGTCATCTTGTTGCTCAAACCTCAATCAAGCGCAACTTGTAAGTATTTTGGGACTAATTTATGGCAATTCACGCACAAAGCTTAGGCAAGAATAGGTATAAAACGTTTTAAAATCATAGTTATCATTCACTGAATCAGACATTACAACCTTGAATCAAAGATCTTTGGACAAGAAAAAGCATGAAAGATAACTTGTGTTGTGTAACGGGACCAGCAAGAAAATAATCACTGTTATTTTTAGCCCCACGGTGGGTGTGAGCACGTGATTTTTGCCTCACATGAATTACTTCCACAAAATAAAAATAAAAATGTTTGTTTTATTATGTGAAATGTTTGTGATATTTTTTGGTAATTGTTTGCGTTTGTGTGTGCATGTTTGTTGGTTAAATTAATAAAAAATACAAAAATATGTTGAAATTGTATTTTACAAGTTAATAGACATTTTTGAGTTAATCAATAATTAATTATTTAAAAAAAATGAAAATCATAAAAATAATGTATTTTGCATTTTTTAAATGTTTAAATGTCAAATTTGTGTGATTCGGTATTTAATTATTCTTGTGATAATTACTACTTAGAGTTCATTAATTTTTTAGGATAGTTTGGTCAATGATTAAATTAGATTTGTATTTGTAATTAGAAAGAAAATTGAAAAGAAAAGAGAATGAAAAGAAAATCAAATTGGGCTAGAATCAGGAATTAACTTCCCAATCCAGGCCAAATTTGCACAAAAAATACCCCAGCCCAGCCCAATCAACGCCCCATCCAGTCAAGCTTCTCGACCAATCCAAACGACGTCGTTTTTGTCACACTTGATCTGAACCCTCGATCTCATTAGATCGAACGGTTTAGTCCGTCTCCAGCATTAATGAAACGATGACGTTTTGAGTTGATTGATCTCAACCGTTCATCAATCCTGATAAAACGGTCCAGTGAGATTCTCACAACCCGACTCTGACCCGTTCCAAAACCGACCCAATCTCCCACTTAAAGAAACGATGTCGTTTCTATTAAGTAATTGATCTAGGCCGTTGATCTTAATTGATCTAACGGTCTGGATTAAAACCCCACCCCGGTATATATTTTCCCCAACGACCCAGCCCCTCCTTAGAACCCCCTCTCTCCATCTCTCTCAAGGTCTTCAGAGACCAGACTTTGCTCCGCCGCTGACTGCCCACCGGAAATCGCCCACGGCGGCGGTCAGTCGCCAAACCCCACCAAATTTACAACCCAAACTCCCCTCACTCCCCTTTTTCTGAATCTACAAACCATTTCACTCGAATCCCAGCCAGGCTTTTCAAGTCTTCGATCGAAAGTCGGCCTCGAACCCTAAACCTACCCAATCCGCCCCAAAATCATACCCCACAACCACCATCACCTCCTCACCCCAAATCTCTGATAATTTTCCTTCAAACATCTTTGGAACGATTCGAATATCGAATCAAAGGTTTAATCCCTAAGAGCCTAAAATAGAAACTACACAAGCAGGGTCAAGGACTCAACCTCATGAAGTTTTAAGGCCGATTACATCGCAAAATGATGTCCTTCACCCGTTTTTGACAAAGAACAGATGAGTGACATCATCTTGCGGTGTAATTGAGAAGGTCGAATCGCAGTTTTCAAGTCCAAACGGTAGGTTTCCTTAAGTTTTTGTGTTCGTTTTAGTGTTTGTATCACTTCTTATTCTTCTCTTTTCTGTGTGTTGTTGATTGGTTTGCCTGTTGACTGAAATCAGTTATGTACATGTTCATGTTTAGTTCTTCTTCATTATTAGTATTTGCGTATTGATTTTATTTGACTATTATTGATTAGGTTTATGTTTCAAGTCCTTGATCTTTCCCTTCTCACTTTTTTTTTTCATTGATGCGTTTTACACTATAATATTTCCTTTGCTTATTTGTTTACTTTCCTTTGTTTCGTTTATTTGTTTGATTGTTAAGTTATAGCAAAAGGTTGAATTTTGAGTCGAGTAATTGAAAGATTTTTCAAGCTTAAAATTAGGAGTGATTAGAAGTTCGCTCTCCAGTTGTAGAGTTGTTCTTACCTATGGTCTCGTTTAATCCTGTATAAGTAGTCAAACCCCTATTGATCACCATGGTCACCACTGACCTGTGATTAAGGGGATTGATTTATTTGGATCCGGGTTTAAATTAACCCAAGTTAACAATTAACAAAGGAAAAAGAGGGGAATGTTGGGTTGTCTGAGTGATTTTACTAAATTGGAAGTCGAAAACAGTAGAGGTAATAATAAAAGGTAAAGGGACAATGTTAAGTGGGATTGTAAAAGTTAAAAGACAACTAATAGTGGAAGACTACTTTCTGATTTTAAGGGCTGAAATAAGTTAGTTAATTGACAACTTGTTGCCTAAAATCAGGAGAAAAGGAGTTCAGAACTTATAAGAAGGAAGGGGGTAGAGGATAGAAAGGGACGAGAGCTTAGACATTCTGTCATACACGCACACACACACTAAAAAAAACTGGACAGCCTTTAAATACCTTAGAGTTTGAGAATTGAAAAAAAAACTGAAAAACAGATTCTGAAAAGCTGAAAGTTTAAAAAGAACACGCATAAATACAGAGAGTATTTGAGAGGATAGATACATTGAGAACTGAATACCAAAGCTCCATTGGCTTTGCACCTCTGTTTCAATTTCTGTTTAACTCCTGGTTCATCTGGGTTTGAAAGTGGTTTGAGTTTGGGCCATTCAACTTTGGTTTGTGTCTGTTGGTGTGCTGTGGGTCTGAAACTGTTTTCTATCACTTTCTGAGTTCAAAGTCTCTTTAAATTGGTGCAAGCTGTTTGCTGTTGCTGCTACTATAAACTGCTTCCTCACTTCTCTTTTCCTTCATTTCCAGGTACTCTCTTAATTCAATGACAGAGTGTTGAATCATGTAAATAAATGACTGGATGGAATTCAAGTTGAAGTTTCTTCTAATATATTTGTTTTGTGCTGTATTGAGTATTTAGCTTCAATATAATAGCATGTTCAGAATACTATGCAGTAGGTTTGGTAGCTTTTTCTTGAACGGATCATGGAGTCCAGTTGTTAGCTGTGTGTTTAGATCTCTGTTATGAATCACCAGTTAGATTTGCATCACTAATAGGGGATTCCTGTAGGTTCTTACTGATAGATGTTATAGTAGTGTTAAATTTAAGGTTCAATTGTTTTAGTCTATTTTGAGTTTGGATCTGTAATGATAAGCTTGATTGGGCTGAATATGGTTGAATTTGCCCTTTGATGCAATGAGATAGTTTGATATTCTAGATATCCTGTGGAGTTAGTTTCCATTTCAGTACCATTTGAAATAATTTCATGGCATGAACATGACATTTTGAAACTCCCATTGCGTTGCAAGTTGTTGCTTGTTTGAAACAAAATTCATAGTGTGAAAAACGAATTGAAAAATGTATTAGATAAACCTGTTTTAATTTCGATGTTTCCATATAGTGGATAATCACCATGGTGTAATCATCACTTCTTATAATTGTTTGTATTAATTAGTAGCTTAACAAAATGTTTAGATTCTAGTTGATACATGAATTTGAATCTTGATATCTAATTCCATGTTCCATGCACAGCAAAATTAAATTTTGATTTTAGCTGATAGTTTAAAGGCCTGGACTATTTGGGTCATAATTCAACATGACCAAAATCAGTGTCAGGCCCGTCTTCTGCTTATCAAAGGGGCCTGAGCTGTTGGGCTTCACGACAGGCCCAATTTCCCTATTTCTTTATTACTCTCAACGTTTTTTTTATAAAAAAAAATTTATCCGACTCGGCTATTTGGTTTAATTCCTTTTTAATAGCTAAGGGGTGTTATAAATAAGCTCAATCAGTATGTTTTGGGTTTTTCAAGCTAAGTAGCGGACTCAAAATTAGGGTTTCTTCATTAATGAGAATCGCCTTGTTCGAGTTCGGACTTAAACTTGGGGCCCGAACTTCCTAATTGATAGTTTCCTAATAATGTTAACTAATTAATTAGGCCCTTTAGAGACAATCTTTAGAAAATCGTAGTTCTTTTAGGTCAGCCTTTAAAGCAAATTGAGGTGCGCCGCGCCAAATAAGATCACAAATTGCGTGACCCTCTTTAATTGCTTTATTAAAATATTTAGAATTCGGGACGTGCCATTTAGCGAATTTTCATGGCCTCCCGCAAGGTTAATAACACGTTAGTTTCTTTAGGCACATTATTTAATAATTTTACTTTCTTAAACTCGGGTGCACATTTATGTGACCCAAATCCAAATCTCAACGATGTTAAAATATGTCAAAAATCACGGATGCATTTATGTGACGTGGTTCGAGACGTGTTTTAATGAGGTTGCAATTCTCTAAAAAAATAATAATATTAAAAGTGGTAAATAATTTAAAATTGCACATAGGTTCAAATTGTACTAAAATCAGATAATAAGCCAATAATAACAGTTGAGCAACTATGCTAGAACCACGGAATCCGGGGGTGTCTAATACCTTCCCTCGAGTTAACAGAATTCCTTATTCAGAATTTCTGGTTCGCAGACTTCAAAAGGAAAGTCAAAATTTCCTCGATTTGGGATTTAAAATAAATCGGTGACTTGGGACACCAAATAAACTATCCCAAGTGGCGACTCTGAATTGAATAATTAATCCCATTTCGATTGTCACTTAAATTGGAAAAAACTCCCTTTATTATACCTTCTTCCGAGGTATAGTAGAAAAAGGAGGTGTGACAGCTCTAGCGACTCCGCTGGGGATGACAAACCCAGAACTTCGGTTCAGGGTTTAAGAATTCGAGCTTAGAATAATTTTTATGTTTGGCTTTACCTGATTTTCCTACACGTTTGCTGCTAAATGTGCTAATTGCTTTACCGCTTCGATATTATCTGAACTGTATATAAAACTGCTACGAAACCCCTCTCTTCTCTCTCCTGAAGAGTGCACAATGGTCGTGACTTCTTTTTGTTAGTGTCATATCCCAAAATAGAATGAGGATTCGGAGGAGTTGCGAAATCGGATGGCCTTTTGGTTACCGGTACACAGCTCCCATCCTCGGCTCGAGTTGTCCGCTCGGGTAAGCCAGGTCTAGAACAAACACCCAAGTTTTAAACCTAGTATAACAAAACCTCATGCCGGATCCCTAGTAGGAACTTTTTTTTGCATCATGTGCATTTTGACTTTGGAGACTCAACACAGGGGTTGGGTCTATCTAGGACAGGGGTACCTGAAATGAAAAAGACCATCCTGATGCATCCTACCTACTACTTGTGCATTTTATTTACTTCAGACTTGCATGCTGACCGGTTTTGAATATTGGGAAAATTTGAAAGAAAAAAAAAGAAAAATAGCAGTGTAGAGAGATAATTACCTATTTTTTTAGAAAAACCCAATGTCCAAATAGCATCGAAACTCTACCGAAATTTTGAGAAAATTGTTTTTTAGTTTGATTTATTTGAAAAACAAAAGAAAAGAGTATTGTTTTCAAAATTAGTTATTTTCTTTGCCCGAACTACGCATGTTTGATTCTTACCGGATGTGAGATACGTAGGCAACCCTCATCGGGTCCAACCTTCCTTTTTGCAAAAATAGCCAAAAAATGTCAAAATTTTAATTTTTTCGTCACACATAAATTAAGGTGACGCCATTCTTGTAAAAAATATCCAAATGTCCCTAAAAGGACGCCGGAAGGCTGCTTTTGCGAGAATAGCTACCTTTGGTCATTTTCAAGATTTTTGCCGGTTAACAAACACAACCTTCAAGTCTTCTTCGTACTGCTGAAAGGCCGTATTTACAAGATCGGAGTTTTATTTAGAAAAAAAAATATGTTTCAATTTTAATTTATTTTTTTCCTTCTTTGAGTCAAATGAGTCTTAATTATACCTAATCACCCTAAACAAACATGCAGAATGAGCACGGATCCAGGTTTACCAGTAACAGTTAGGAGCAAGATCCCTCTCGAGTTGCGCTTGTGGTGGGAGGATTTGGAACAGTCGGAGCGAGATAAGATCAAACTACATCTGGGAGGTCTCACCAGTTTATTTAACATCAGACCCAGGTGTGACATCATAAAGGCTTTGATTACGTTTTGGGACCCGACCCATAATGTATTTCACTTCTCGGATTTTGAACTCACCCCAACCTTAGAAGAGGTAGCAGGTTATATGGACATTACTGAAGGGCTAAGGCACAAATATCTGATTTCTCCAAGGGCTGTTAATTCTCACAAGTTTATGTATCTACTGAAAATAAGCAAGGGAGTCCCATACTCTGAATTGGATAGGGGTTTTTCTACTCTACATTTCATATACCAAAGGTATGGGCATATACGAGGGTTTGATGATCCAGAAAGCGGGGTTTGTAGCAGAAGGAATCGGACAAAATGGGATGAACATAGACGTTTCGCCTTCATGGTAGCATTCTTAGGCATTGTGGTGTTTCCCTGGAAATATAGAAACATTGATCTAAAGGTGGCTGGAGTCGTCAAGGTCCTGATCACCAACAACAAAAGCACGCTTTCCCCTATGATAGTATCCGATATATACCGATCTCTCACATCTTGTAAAGTCGGGGCAGATTTCTTCGAGGGGTGCAATTTGTTATTACAGATGTGGATGATCGAGCACTTGTGCCATCACCCTCAGTATATGAGCTATAGATCTACAGACAAAAGCCGCATTGAAGAATATAACACGAGGGTTTCAAGGTTTAGAATGCCGGAAGGGTTTGAAGATTGGGTGTCCTATCTCCGTGCCATCACTGCGGTACAAATGGATTGGACATTGGGTTGGCTTCCTGTGGAAGAAATTGTGTATATGCCCGCCACTGGTCCTTACTTCCTCTTAATGGGACTCCGAGGTATTCAGCCTTATGCGCCCTACCGGGTGATGAGACAATTAGGAAGGTGTCAGGTGGTACACCCAGACGAAGATCTCAGTGTTTATGCAGTCAAGGTTAGCACCAACGGCCAATTTCATGAAGAAACCGTTCGTTATATATGGAGTGAATGTTAGTATTTGACGGCAAACACTCGAGTGCGTGACCTATCCGGGGCGAATTCTCACCCACTTATCTCGCCTGGTACATAAAGAAGAACATTACTAGAGATGAACCAGAACGGCCAACCAAAAGACCACACATTCAGGAATTCGTTGAGATATCACAAGAATCGTGGGTTTGGTTGGATAAAGAACATGAATACAGGGCCCGTATAGGGGCATTGGAAAAATAGGTTCAGGATCTCCGATTTGAAAATGGTTTGCAATCCGCAGCCAATAAGGGGGATAAAAAAAAGTTGGCCCGAGAAAAGGACGCTCTTAAGGCTAAAATCCGACAGATAAGAAGGGATGCTGACATCCAACAGAGAAGTCGGTCTGACAACGGGTTGATAAATGGGCTGAAAAATCAAATCACGAAATGCCAAAAGGGTTGAGAAAGATCTGAAGCTAGACTGGCAAGGATCCAACCCAGATGGGCAAGAGGCACAGAAGAGCGGGCACAGCGTATACGGCGAATGAAGAGGGACTACGAGGGGAGCATCATTATCTTGAGAGAAACAATATCCACCCTCAAAGAATGGGTATTCAGACAAGCCAGGGATTTCAGAGCGGATAGGAAATGTTGTTATGACCTGATGGCATGGATGGAGGAACAGATGCACGAATTCCAAGATAAACTCTTTCACAACGCTCAAGTGCTGGGAACGCGGAACCAACAGATAGAGCGATTACTTCGGGAAAAAGACAGAATCAGGGAAAGAATCGAAGATATCAGGCACTACATCACCAGGAAGTTCCTAGCATGTGAGGATATGACCCGTACTACCTCTTTGCTGTGATAATGATTTATGTCCGCCAGATCATGGAAGAGTTGAAAGGGTTGCAAAGGGATCTTGCACAAAGGTCCGCGGCAAGGCCGAACGATGCCTCGCAGACCCCAGGAAATTTTACAGCATTAGAATGATGTTTTGAGTCTGTACTTTTGGGTTTTTGAGAGTCTAGTTTTAAAATCATGGTGTTCAAGTTTTGAGTGTGTTTTTGAGTCAAGTATTTTCTTATTTAGAGTTTGTTGTGGTAATTTTGAATGTTTTGAATCATGATTGTAATCAAAGAAGTTTGTTATTAAAATCCCAAAAATTTTGTCACAACTTTATAGGCCAGAACTACGCACGGTCTGATTCATGCGGGGACATGATACGTAGGCAATCCACATAAGATTCGACCACCACTAAAAGAAAAATGAGAAATAAGTAAAATAAAGGAAAGTTTGAGAGGCATTAAAAAGGGGCAGAAGTATAAGAAGCTGGAATGACGCATGCAATCGAAGCAAAGACATGATAGAAATGGTTAAAATGCCTGGGTACATTGCATCCCAACATGCAATAACATATTTGTTAACTCTAAAAACTAACAAGTTTGTTGTTTTCCAGAAATTTCAAGCAGTTAGTTTACTTAGAGCGTACTGGCACAACACCACTATCAGACTAGATCAAAGGGACCGATATCGGTGATAATGTCTAGCCCTGATAGAGAAGGAAACATTGAGGTAGAAGAGGTCGACGTACAGGCAATAAAGATGAGGTGTACAAATTGAAACAGCAGATGGCTGAGATGTACCAAGCTTGGACAAGTGGTCGGCCAGCACCACCCTATCCTGCTAACCCCACTTTTCTCCCGACACCCGCCCAATCTCCGGAACATCTTGTTTTGGACTCATCAACCAACTTTCCTACATATCAAAAGCACCAGACAACCGCCTCCCGGACACCCCAAATGCCAAAAACAAACCCATACCCTCCACCACCAATTACCCCTATTTTCGTGGCACCTCCACCGGCCACACTCCACAGGTCTTCCAGCGAGCCTGTGTTCCAAACTCAGGATCATCAATATTATCCTCCTAAACCCACCTTCAAAGCACCTGAACCTTACCCGTTCCCTCTTCAGCTTGACAACCTGGCAGCGCCCGAAAAGCAGAACAAGAATCCAGAGCAAGAAGAAATGGTTCGAAAAGTAAAGAGCCTAGAGCAATCTTTCCGGAATATGCACGGTTTGCGTGGCCAGGTCAGCGTGGAATATAAGGATTTATGTTTGTTTTCGGATGTTTAGCTGCCAGCCGGGTTCAAGATGCCTAAGTTCGATCTGTATGACGGGCATGGTGATCCAGTGGCACATTTGCGAGGATTTTGCAGTAAGATGAGAGGGGCGGGCGGAAAATATGAGTTGCTGATGGCGTACTTCAGCTAGAATTTGCGGGTTTGCATTGGAATGTTATACATGACAGGACCATGGTAGATGGTACACCTGGGATGACTTGGAACAAGCATTCGCCGGCCACTTCCAGTACAATTTACAAATCATTCCAGATCGTTTGTCATTAATAAAATTGGAGAAGAAACCCGGGGAGAGTATCAGGGAGTACGGGTTCCATTGGAGAGAACAGACCACGCGGGTCGATCCCCCAATGAAGGAAGGAGAGATGGTCGATTACTTTCTGCAAGCTTTAGAGCAAACTTATTTTGGTCACTTAGTGACGGCAATTGGCAAGTCTTTCAATGAGGTTGTGAAAATGGGCGGTATGATCGAAGAAGGACTCAAGACTAATAAAATAATGAGTTACTCGACAATCAAAGCCACCACTCAGGATATCCAGAGCGGCACTGGAGGTGTGCTCGGGAAGAAAAAGAAAGAAGACGTCGCAACAGTTGAGTCCAGAATTTGGTTCGGACCTAGAGGCCCTTCACCCTACTATAACCGACCCCAACTCCACCAACAAAATTACTCCCATACTCCATATAGTCACCCACAGCATTATTACCCACTGCCAGATCCTCATTTTTCCGTCCACTATGCTCAGACAAATGTTCAACCTCCCGTCCACACACCATGGCGCGCACCAGCCCTGCAAAATAACTACCCACCTCCAAGAGCAAAAAATCCCTCTGGTATAGGTTTTCGTCCGAACCAAACCTTCAGCAATGACAGGGCGCAGAAGCCAAAGACGTTCACTCCGTTGGGAGAGTCTTACACCAATATGTTCTACCGACTGAGGCAGCTGGGATTGTTAAATCCGGTTAAGGCTAAGTTGCCAAATCCCCATCCGAGAAATCTTGACCACTCGGTGAATTGTGAGTACTGCTCAGGAGCCCCTGGTCATGACACGAAGAAATGGTGGAAGTTAAAAATAGCAATTCAGGAGCTTATCGACACTCATCGAATTGAGGTGCAAACCTCGGAAGGACCCAACATCAACCAGAACCCACTCCCAGCCTATCACGATACCAATATGATCGAGTTGGTACAGACAGAAGGAGAGTCTAAAAAACCCTCTCAAACCGTAATGATGATCAGGTCAAGTGAAAGCAGGCCGGCAAAGGGGCCGATTAACGATAAGCCATTAATCAATGAGAAGGAGGTGCACAGTAAACCAGTGATGGTAAAGGTGTCCACAAGCAAAGTATTGGTAAAACGAGGAGAGACAAAGGTGGTTGTGCCGGGAGCAACAAACAAACCCATCCTGATTATAGAAGGTGCTCTCATAGAACCCGTCATCATCAAGCCAACAGTTCAATTGCCGATGTTTGACAACAAAGCCATCCCATAGAACTACGACTGGGTAACGGTGACCTATAAGGGAAAAGAGGTCAAGGAGGAAGTTTGTGAGGCCCAGGGGTTAACCCACTCAGGAAGATGTTTCGCTCCCGCGGAATTAAGAAAGGCCAACCCAGCAACAGTAAAGAAACCTGTGATCGAAGAAGAAGCAGAAGAGTTTTTAAAGAAAATAAAGTTGCATGATTATTCCATCATAGAGCAGCTCGAGAAAATGCCAGCTCAAATCTCTTTACTGTCATTGCTGATCCATTCTGATGAACATCGGCAGGCCTTGATGAAAATCCTGAATGAGGCTCATGTACCTGATAAGATCTCCGTCAATCACCTGGAAATGATCGCAAATAGGATATTCGAGGTAAACAGGGTTACCTTTGCTGATGATGAGCTACCTGAAGAAGGCACCAAACACAACAAAGCCCTCTATCTTACGGTAAAATGCGAGAAATCTGTGGTTACCTGGGTTTTGATTGACAACGGATCCAGTGCAAACATCTGTCCTCTCTCTACATTGGACAAACTGAAAGTAGATATCAACAGGGTACGCAAGAACAATGTTTGTGTTCGGAGGTTCGACGGAGGGGGTAAAGAATCGGTTGGTGATATAGTATTGGAGTTGATGATCGGGCCTGTGGAATTTACCATGGAATTCCAAGTGTTGGATATGGTAGTCTCCTACAACCTTCTGTTAGGACGACCTTGGATTCATGCTCCAAAGGCGGTTCTGTCTACCCTGCACCAGATGGTCAAGTTTGAAAGGGACCGGCAAGAGATCGTGGTCCATGGTGAAGACAATCTGTGCTCCCAGCCGACACTGTTGTGCCCTTTATTGAAGTAAAGGATGTCATCGGGCCATGTGTATACCAAGTTTGTGACGCAGTATCGGTCGAGAAAATTCCGAAGGGGGGATACATTCTAAATACCAAGATAACCTCCGCATATGTCATGGTAGCCTATGAAATGTTGGGAAACGGCTTTGTGCCCGGTAAAGGTTTGGGTGCATCTCTGCAAGTTATCGTACAGCCAATGTCCTTACTGAAAAATGTGGGAACCTTCGGTTTGGGGTTTAAACCTACAGCGGCAGACATCTGACGAGCTAGGAAGATGAAGCAGAAGGCATGGGTTCTTCCAAAGCCAGTCCCGCGCCTCTCTAGATCTTTTATCAAGTCTGGAACCAGAAGACGTCCAGCAACAATAATTTCTGGTCCTATGATCAAACCTGACGAGGAGTTGTTAAAAAGGTTCAAGAATCTGTTCACTAATGTGAACATGATAGAAGATGGAGAAGGTCCTAGTCATGCTGAAGTGCAATTTGTAGGGCCAAGGACAAAACTAAATAATTGGAAGGCTACTCCTCTCCCCACCCGAAATGAGTCTTGATAGTTTGCTTTGATTTTCCTTCATTGTTTGGTATTATTTCAGGGTTGTAATCCAGTTTTATTTTTTCAAGTTTTTTTTTGAAGTGTGCAAACCTTGGTATCTTGTACTTTTTTAATGAATGAAATTTCTGTTCCCCATTATTTCTGATATTTATTTTAATTTTTCCTTTTTCTTTTCTGTACAGCTTTCTTTTCACTGATCTTAATAATATGGCATGCACGAGGAATCCTCAAACCAGTCTAGAAAATCAATTTGGTTCCGAAATAATAGTGCAAGAAATAAGAAATGATGAGAATGAACCAGAATACGACAAAGATGAAGCCTTCGAAGAAATCAGTAAAGAGCTGAGTCACTTCGAAGAAAAGCCCAAACCCAATCTAAATGATACAGAAGTCATCAATCTAGGAGACACAGATAACATTAGAGAAACCAAAATAAGCGTCCATCTTGAACCGAGCACCAGGGAAGAATTAATCAAAACACTTATTGAGTTTAAAGATGTTTTTGCATGGTCATACGATGACATACCGGGTCTAAGCACTGATTTAGTGGGTCATAAATTACACTGATTCGGCCTTTCCTCCCGTCAAACGAAAATTGAGAAAATTCAAAACTGATATGAGTGTGAAGATTAAGGAAGAAATAACCAAGCAATTAGACGCAATGGTTATTCGGGTCACTCGATATCCAGAATGGTTGGCTAACGTTGTGCCGGTGCTGAAGAAGGACGGGAAGATCAAAGTATGCGTTGACTATCGCAATCTCAACAAAGAAAGCCCAAAGGATAACTTCCCACTACCCAATATCCACATCTTGATTGACAACTGTTCAAAGCGAGAGATTGGGTCTTTCTTGGATTGCTATGCTGGGTATCATCAAATTCTGATGGATGAGGAAGATGCAGAGAAGACGGCTTTTATCACACCGTGGGGAACTTATTGCTACCGGGTGATGCCGTTTGGTTTGAAGAACGCTGGGGCAACTTACATGAGGGCAATGACTGTTGTGTTTCATGATATGATACACAAATAAATTGAGGTATACATTGATGACGTGATCATAAAATCAAAACATCAGGTCGATCACGTCGGGGATTTGAGGAAGTTCTTCCATAGGCTTCGTAGATATAACCTCAAGCTTAACCCTGCCAAGTACGCATTCGGTGTTCCATCAGGAAAACTATTGGGATTCATAGTCAGTCGGCGATGCATTGAGTTAGATCCGTCAAAAATCAAGGCCATCCAAGAACTGTCGCCTCCGAAAAACAAGACCGAAGTGATGAGTCTTCTGGGAAGGTTTAACTACATTAGCGGGTTTATTGCTCAGCTCACATCAACGTGTGAGCCTATTTTCAGGCTGTTGAAGAAGGACGTTTCAGTCAAATGGACTGAAGAGTGCCATGAGGCGTTTGATAAGATAAAGGAGTATTTGTCAAACCCATTTGTGTTGGTTCCACCTGAACCAGAGAGACCGCTGATTCTTTATCTAACGGTTTTGGAAAACTCGTTTGGCTGTGTACTGGGGCAGCATGACATCACCGGCAGGAAGGAACATGCCATCTATTATCTCAAAAAGAAGTTCACGGCTTATGAGGTTAAGTACACTCACCTTGAGAGGACATGTTGTGCCCTAACTTGGGTAGCACAGAAGCTGAAGCATTATCTGTCATCCTATACTACTTACCTTATTTCGGCTTGGATCCGTTGAAGAATATTTTTCAAAAGCCTATGCCCACAGGGAGATTGGCGAAGTGGCAAATATTACTCACAGAATTCGACATCGTCTATGTGACGAGGACGACAATGAAAGCCCAAGCATTGGCCGATCACTTAGCCGAGAATTCGGGCGATGAAGAATATGAGCCATTGAGAACGTATTTTCCTGATGAAGAAGTGATGCATATCGATGAGGTGGAATTGACTGAAGAACCAGGATGTAAACTTTTCTTTAATGGAGCTGCAAATATGAAGGGAGTTGGAATAGGAGCAGTGCTTATTTCTGAAACAGGGCATCATTATCTTGTTACGGCTCAGCTTAGGTTTTATTGTACCAATAACATAGCTGAATATGAAGCATGCATTTTGGGGTTACGGTTAGCTGCGGACATGGATGTCCAGGACGTTCTGGTCTTGGGAGACTCGGACCTCCTGGTACATCAGATTCAAGGAGAATGGGAAACACGGGATTTGAAGCTCATACCGTACCGACAATGTTTATACGATCTATGTCAACGATTTCGATCAGTGGAGTTTAGGCACATCCCAAGAGTTCATAATAAGGTTGTCGATGCTTTGGCCACCTTAGCATCAATATTGCACCATCCAGATAAAATTCATGTGCATCCATTGCATATTCAGGTTTGTGATTAGCATGCTTATTGTAACATGATAGAGGAAGAATTGGATGGCGAACCATGGTTCTACGATGTCAAGGAGTACCTCAGGATGGGGATATACCCGGTGCAGGCCACAGGAGATCAACGGAGAGCCATTCGACTGTTGGCAAATGGATTTTTCCTCAGTAGAGGAGTGTTGTACAAAAGAACACCGAACTTGGGATTGCTAAGATGCATAGATGCTAGTTAGGCCACGACAGTTATGGCAGAGGTGCATTCTGGAGTTTGTGGACCACATATGAGCGGGTATGTATTGGCAAAGAAGATTCTTCGATCAGGGTATTATTGGCTCACCATGGAGCGAGATTGTATTAGTTTCGTGCGTAAGTGTCATCAGTGTCAAATACATGGAGATTTAATCATTCTCCGCCGACAGAATTACACACAATGTCAGCACCATGGCCCTTTGTTGCATGGGGCATGGATGTCATTGGACCTATCGAGCCGGCAGCTTCCAGCGATCATATGTTCATTCTGGTGGCCATCAACTATTTCTCCAAGTGCGTTGAAGCTAAAACTTTCAAATCGGTAACCAAGAAAGAAGTGGTGGATTTTGTTCATTCCCATATCATCTGTAGATTTGGGATCCCAAAGGTGATCATCACGGATAATGGTGCTAATCTTAACAGCAGTTTGATGAAAGAAGTATGTCAACAGTTTAAGATTACACACCGTAATTCCACCCTGTATCATCCTAAAGCGAATGGAGCGGTTGAGGCAGCCAACAAGAATATAAAGAAGATATTGAGGAAAATGGTAGAAGGGTCCAGACAATGGCATGAAAAGTTACCATTTGGATTGTTGGGTTATCGCACTACTGTTCGTACTTCAGTAGGTGCAGCTCTTTATTTGTTGGTATACGGAACTGAAGGAGTGATACCTGCAGAAGTCAAAATTTTGTCTCTTCGAATTGTTGCTGAGGCTGAGATTGATGATGATGAGTGGGTCAAAACCCGCTTGGAGCAGTTGAGCTTAATTGATGAAAAAAGATTGGCAGTAGTATGTCATGGCCAATTGTATCAAAAGAGGATGGCAAGAGCATACAATAAGAAAGTGCGTCCCAGGAAGTTTGAAGTGGGGCAACAAGTGTTGAAATGAATCCTTCCACATCAGACTGAAGCAAAGGGCAAGTTCGCCCCAAATTGGCAAGGGCCGTTTGTTGTGACCAGAGTGTTGTCCAATGGCGCTTTATGTTTGATAGATATTGAAGAAAGATGTATGGACATGGCTATCAATTCTGACGCAGTCAAGAGATATTATGTATGATTTCTTTGATTGTAATTGTTGTTTGTTTGTATTTGGCATTGTATCGGAGAATGAAATGACGGAGGCAATGTTTTCTACTATCCAAATACTTTAACCTTTGTTTCCCCTTTTGAGCCTTATTTATTCTTTCATACCCCTCTTTTGGAATCAGTAATGAAATTGAAAAAAAAAAGAGACAAAAGAAATAATAACAAAAACGAAAGAAAAGTCACAAGAAAACAAAGGAATTGGGTGAACTACGTTTGACCTGATTCCTCAAAGAGGATACGTAGGCAGCTTCACGGCTCGGTCATAGTGAAACAAAAATCAAAATATCCCCAAGCAAGGAAAACTGGGGCAGAAGTTGTGTTTGTAATTTTGGGAAAGAAATTTGATTCCAAGAGTTGTAATTTTTACCCATCAAAATTGTTTCGAGCTTTTTGATACCATTTTATTTTAACCATCCACAAGAACCCATATTGATGTCCAAAGAAAGACCTCCCGATCAGTCTTCGAGAAGTGCCAAGTCAGGCAAATAGAAGTGATTCATGTCAAGGACAACGCTGTGGTCCCAGCGAGAAAAGTAATGAAAATGAGAGAGTCTTATCGGTGAAAACCTTCACAGGCACCGTAAGGCGACGGAAGTTGAGAGAAATAAAATGAGAGTCTCTTATCGGTGAAAACCTTCACAGGCACCATAAGGCGACGGGAGTTGAGAGAAATGAGAGAGCCTTATTAGTGAAAACCCCTCGAAGGGCACTATAGGGCGACAAGGAATTAAAAAGGGGACAAACGAGATAAGTTTGACGGAAAGGATCCATCGAGGCATCAATCAGAATGAAGATGTTAATTCGGAAAAAAGGTTGCGTTGTAGAACCTTTGAAATGCAAAGCAAGGCCATCAAAAAATTGATTGATATAATAGACTGGCTTGATTAATCCAAAATGCACGACATGATCATTGATATCGATTATACCATTCAGATAAGTTCTTTTCTTTTTCTTCTCCTCAAACAATTTGTTTAGGAAGATTTTTCTTTTATTTTTCTATCTTTTGAAGTCATCATTTTTCATTTCTTTTTGGTTAAGATTTTTTTAATAGTAGTTGGTTTTTGACAAATAAGAAGGATTTTTAGAGCTTACTACCAGTTTCCAACATGATACAAGGCGAAGTATGGATAAGACAGGCCAAAGATAATGTGATGGGACGTAAAAGACGTCGTCGGAAGACCAAATGATGGATAGGTATAAGATTTCGGGGAAAGTATGGAGTTAAAAGTGGAAAGCAATAATTGATAAGTTTGTGAATAAGGAATCATCAAGATGGTCGGAAGTTATCGGCCAAGTTTCAAGATGGTCGGACAATGCAAAACATGGAAAGGAGAAAAGGAAAACCATCCCTAGCAGGAGTGTCACGACCACTCACCACATTTTAAACTAATAAATTTTCTTAGATTTGAAACATGGGAAGGAAATGTTATTGATGGCGGAAAGACATACTGCAAGGAAGATTATTAAGCTGGGGCAGAAAATTTTCTTTCATTTTGAAAATTTTCTTGAAGTCAAGTACCCACCTGAAGAACAGGGAAGGCAATTCAAGTTTCAAGGGAAAGCAAGATAACACAAGTTTCGAAGAAAGCAGTGTCAAAGGAAGACAACGCAAGTTTTAAAGGAAGCAGTTTTGAAGGAAGATGAGTCAAGTTTTGAAGGAAGATAAATCAAGTTTCAAAGGGAAATGGTTCAGGAGGCAAGGGAAAACAATGTCAATAGAATACAGTTTAAGTTGTTGAAGTCAGGAGCCCGCCTGGAGAACGGAGGTGTTACTTTTTTTAAGTTATTGAAGTCGGGAGCCCGCCTGAAAAATGGAGGCGTTACCTTTTTTTTAAGTTATTGAAGTCGGGAACCCGCCCGATGAATGGAGGCGTTACCTTTTTAAGTTGCTGAAGTCGGGAGCCCGCCCGAAGAACGGAGGCGTTACCTTTTTGAGTTGCTGAAGTCGGGAGCCCGCCCAAAGAACGGAGGCATTACCTTTTTAACTTATTGAAGTCGGGAGCCTGTCCGAAGAACGGAGGAGTTACCTTTTTAAGTTGCTAAAGTCAGGAGCCCACCCGAAGAATGGAGGCATTACTTTTTTAAGTTATTGAAGTCGGGAGCCCGCCCGAAGAACGGAGGCGTTACCTTTTTATGTTATTGAAGTCGGGAGTCCGCCCGAAGAACGGAGGCGTTACTTTTTTAAGTTGCTGAAGTAGGGAGCCCGCACGAAGAACGGAGGCATTACCTTTTTAAGTTATGAAGTCGGGAGCCCGCCCGAAGAATGGAGGCGTTACCTTTTTAATTTGCTGAAGTCGGGAGCCCGCCCGAAGAACGGAGGCGTTACCTTTATAAGTTATTGAAGTCGGGAGCCCGCCCAAAGAACGGAGGCTCTACCTTTTTAAGTTGTTGAAGTCGGGAGCCCGCCCGAAGAACGGAGGCGTTACCTTTTTAAGTTGTTGATGTCGAGAGCCCACCCAAAGAACGGAGGCGTTACCTTTTTAAGTTATTAAAGTCGGGAGTCCGCCCGAAGAACGGAGGCGTTACTTTTTTAAGTTGGTGAAGTAGGGAGCCCGCCCGAAGAACGGAGGCGTTACCTTTTTAAGTTATTGAAGTCGGGAGCCCGCCCGAAGAATAGAGGCGTTACCTTTTTAATTTGCTGAAGTCGGGAGCCCGCCCGAAGAACGGAGGCGTTACCTTTATAAGTTATTGAAGTCGGGAGCCCGCCCAAAGAAAGGAGGCTCTACCTTTTTAAGTTGTTGAAGTCGGGAGCACGCCCGAAGAATGGAGGCGTTACCTTTTTAAGTTGTTGAAGTCGGGAGCCCACCCAAAGAACGGAGGCGTTACCTTTTTAAGTTGTTGAAATCGGGAGCCCGACCGAAGAACGGAAGCATTACCTTTTTAAGTTGTTGAAGTCAGGATCCCACCCGAAAAAGGAGGCGTTATCTTTTTGAAGTTGTTGAAGTCGGGAGCCCGCCCGAAGAACGGAGGCATTAACTTTTTAAGTTGTGAAGTCGGGAGCCCGCCCGAAGAACGGAGGCGTTACCTTTTAAGTTGTTGAAGTCGGGAGCCCGCCCGAAGAACGGAGGCGTTATCTTTTTAAGTTGTTGAAGTCAGGAGCCCGCTTGGAGAACAGAGGAATACAATTCAAGTGAAGAAGTCCGGAGCCCGCCTGGAGAACAGAGGAAGAAAAATCAAGAAATCAGGAGCCCGCCTGAAGAACAGAGGAATACAATTAAAATCAAGGAATCAGGAGCCCACCTGGAGAACAGAGGAAGACAACGACAATCAATAGAGGACGGTCAAAGGATCGGCGATAAAATAATCACCTGAAGAGAAGAGAAATATATTCAAGATCAAGAAGTCGGCGCAAAGCAGCAACAATGGACTTCACCGAGAGAATACAAGACAACAAGGCAACAAGAGACACAAGAGCAAGTTGGAAGATCTAGATAAGATTTTGTAATTCATAGACTATAGTTTAGTCTAACTTCTTATTTTCTTTTAACACGGTGTAATACGGAGGTCAGTAAGCAGTAGCAACAGCAGCAACAACAACGAGAGTAAACACAACTTCACGATAGTCCCAGCTACCAAAACTTCCCGAACTACATTGACCTGATTCTTTTTTAGCCAAGGATATGTAAGAAACCTTTGAAGCAAAGGTTTGGTCAAAAATCTTTCAAAAAAAATGCTTCACACGAAGTGTTCAAACGGGCAAAAATCGCTCGTACCGCTCACTTTGTCTTTGCACGAAAACTCTTCGTGTTTACGGGCTAAGAGGGGCAGCTGTGAGCACGTGATTTTTGCCTCACATGAATTACTCCCACAAAATCAAAAAAAAAATGTTTGTTTTATTATGTGAAATTTTTGTGATATTTTTTGGTAATTGTTTGCGTTTGTATGTGCATGTTTATTGGTTAAATTAATAAAAAATACAAAAATATGTTGCAATTGTATTTTACAAGTTAATAGACATTTTTGAGTTAATCAATAATTAATTGTTTTACAAAAAAAATGAAAATCATAAAAATAATGTATTTTGTATCCGCTCACTTTGTCTTTGCACGAAAACCTTCGTGTTTACGGGCTAAGAGGGGCAGCTATGAGCACGTGATTTTTGCCTCACATGAATTATTCCCACAAAATCAAAACAAAAATGTTTGTTTTATTATGTGAAATTTTTGTGATATTTTTTGGTAATTGTTTACGTTTGTATGTGCATGTTTGTTGGTTAAATTAATAAAAAATACAAAAATATGTTGCAATTGTATTTTACAAGTTAATAGACATTTTTGAGTTAATCAATAATTAATTGTTTTACAAAAAAATAAAAATCATAAAAATAATGTATTTTGTATCCGCTCACTTTGTCTTTGCACGAAAACTCTTCGTATTTACGGGCTAAGAGGGGCAGCTGTGAGCACGTGATTTTTGTCTCACATGAATTACTCCCACAAAATCAAAACAAAAATATTTGTTTTATTATGTGAAATTTTTGTGATATTTTTTGGTAATTGTTTGCGTTTGTATGTGCATGTTTGTTGGTTAAATTAATAAAAAATACAAAAATATATTGCAATTGTATTTTACAAGTTAATAGACATTTTTGAGTTAATCAATAATTAATTGTTTTACAAAAAAATGAAAATCATAAAAATAATGTATTGTGTATCCGCTCACTTTGTCTTTGCACGAAAACTCTTCGTGTTTACGGGCTAAAAGGGGCAGCTGTGAGCACGTGATTTTTGCCTCACATGAATTACTCCCATAAAATTAAAACAAAAATGTTTGTTTTATTATGTGAAATTTTTGTGATTTTTTGGTAATTGTTTGCGTTTGTATGTGCATGTTTGTTGGTTAAATTAATAAAAAAATACAAAAATATATTGCAATTGTATTTTACAAGTTAATAGACATTTTTGAGTTAATCAATAATTAACTGTTTTACAAAAAAATGAAAATTATAAAAATAATATATTTTGCATTTTTTTAATGTTTAAATGTCAAAGTTGTGTGATTTGGTATTTAATTATTCTTGTGATAATTTCTACTTAGAGTTCATTAATTTTTTAGGATAGTTTGGTCAATGATTAAATTAGATTTTTATTTGTAATTAGAAAGAAAATTGAAAAGAAAAGAGAATGAAAAGAAAATCAAATTGGGCCAGAATCAGGAATTAACTTCCCAATTCAGGCCAAATTTGCACAAAAAATACCCCAGCCCAGGCCCAATCAATTCCCCATCCAGTCAAGCTTCTCGACCAATCCAGACGACGTAGTTTTTGTCACACTTGATCTGAACCCTCGATCTCATTAGATCTAACAGTTCAGTCCGTCTCCAGCATCAATGAAACGATGACGTTTTGAGTTGATTGATCTCAACCGTCCATCAATCCTGATCAAACGGTCCAGTGAGATTCTCACAGCCCGACTCTGACCCGTTCCAAAACCGACCCAATCTCCCACTTAAAGAAACGATGTCGTTTCTATTAAGTAATTGATCTAGGCCATTTATCTTAATTGATCTAACGGTCTTGATTAAATCCCCACCCCGGTATATATTTTCCCCAATGACCCAGCTGTCACGACCCATATTTCATAAATAGGTCATGATGGCGCCTAACACCATAGTTAGGCCAGCCAAGTGCGGAATTATGATTTAAGTACCCATTTTAGTTTATCCCAAAACCAACATACTAAAGACTTCCAGTAAATGAAGAAAACCAGCAGAACTATAGAGTACTGACATAGCAAAATAGACCCCAAAATGAATATCCATACGGTGTGTGTGTCAGAATCTGGTGTCACTAGCTACGGGTGACCAATAGAGTATACACAAAAATATACAAAATACTGTCCTACTGTCTGAATCAGAATAGACAGAAAATCATAAATACAAGAAAGTACTTCTTCAGCTGCGGATCAGCATGAGAAAGAGGGCAGCTCACCGTAGAAGTCCCTGAGCTAACTCACTGCTGCGCGCTCGAATACTGTCCAGATCTACCTGCCTCAAAACCCGTACATTTAAGTACAGAAGTGCAGCATGAGTACATAAACCACATGTACTCAGTAAGTATTCTGTCTAATCTCGAAGAAGAAGAGACGAGAGGTCGACTTGATACTTACTAAGGTCCAAATAATATGATATAGTAGAGTGAAATATACAACACAATGAATTACCAATAATACAAGTTCAATAGAGGGGTTTTACTCATATTCTTGCCTTAATCCAGTTACCTGTTTCTTCCTTTAAATTGCAATTAGTACTAGTATCATAATTAACTACAAACACATAAATCATGCACAAACATGCCGAGGTCGACGGTCCGTTCCAACAGAAAATAAATGTGCACTGCCGAGGGTCGAGCGGCACAAACCATAGATGCATCTATTATCACTGAGGCGATCGGCCCGGCCCAAAATCATCAAGACAATATCAAGAAAAGCACATAAGGCTCAATTACATACAAGGAAAATCTCTACCAAGGCTCAATAATTTTATATGTTCACTTTCATGTTCTCAAGTCTCTAACAATTTACAACGATCATATTGGCAATTTTAAAGTAAGAAATATTCCCCAAATAGG
>MU754795.1:0-28657 GCA_026770625.1 Nicotiana glauca | reverse complement strand
TATATATATATATATATATATATATATAGAGAGAGAGAGAGAGAGAGAGAGAGAGAGAGAGAGAGAGAGAGATAGTTTCTAAAATTTTATGGTACATATTAGTCGTTTGTATTTTGAGTCTAGTCATTTGCTATTATAATAATTTAATTATTTGACTTTATATTCAGTTTGATTGGTAGTTTTCTTTTGTTATGTAAACGAATTCATTTCATGGTAAAAATAATTAATTTTTAATTGAGTACTTAAATTATTCATCGCTACTTGATTCAATTATCATCAACATATCTTGGCAAATGATAGATTTCTCAAAGAACAATTGGTTTGATAGTATTATATTGAAAATCTAGTCGTCGGAATATGTGTTTAGTAGTGTATATCCCATATTTAAGAAAAAAAAGGTAAATAACTGAAAAAATCGAAAAACCGACAAAAATCAAATGATAAAATTTCATGGTATAGCCAGTTTTCACAGTGGTCAATAAAAAATAGCCAGCGTTTACCAAGTCAATGAAAACTAGCCACTTTTTTGCTGCAACAGGATCGATCCAGTATAATATACGGGAGTTCTGGTGCATTTATGTACGAACTCCAGCATATTATGCTGGACCGGTATACTTTGCTAACTCCTGTAAAATTTGCGGGAGACTGGAGCATCAGTGCTCCAGACTCCAGTATATTATACTGGACAATTATACTTGCTGGAACTCCCGTAAAATTTACTGGAGTTCCAGCATAATTATGCTTGAACTCCCGTAAAATTTACGGGAGTTCAAGCATACTTATGCTGGAACTCCCGTAAATTTTACGGGCGTATTTTTTCGAATTTTGAATAGTGTTTTCGCTCAGATTTAAAGTGGCTAAATTTCGATGACTTTTGAAACTTGGCTATTTTTCAATGACCAGTGGTAAATCTGGCTATTTTTGAATTTCTCCCAAATCAAATCGATAAAAACCCGACTTACTTGATTTGGTTTGGTTTCAATATTTTAAAAACTGACTTACCTGTTTTGGTTTCTTTTTAGGAAAAAAACGATCCAAACTGAACCATGAACACTCCTAGTATCACCCCTCGTTATCGTTTTTCTGAATAATTTACACTTTGAAATATAGAGTCTAAGAGCCCGTTTGGACATAAGAATTTTTTAATTTTTTTTTTAAAACTTTTCACCTTTTTCGAAATCAGTGATTGCCCACAAAAATTCCAATTTTCTATTGAAGATGAATTTTGGAATTTTTTGAAAATTTAAAAAACTTCAAAAAATTATTTTTCAAAATTTTCACTCAGATCACTCATAAAAATTCAAAAAATAAACCAAAATTATATTCATGTTCAAACACAATTCTAATATACCATTTTCACTTGAAAAAAAAATTACTTTTTTTTTTGGAATTTTACAAATTTGTGTCCAAACGCATACTAAGTATTTGAATTTGTAAGATGGGATCATGAATTGTTGGCAATTGAACTGTCGCATTAGATATTCACATTAATGTTTGGCGTCTTTTTCTACCTGCACGGATGCCTTCCCTTCCTCGCAAAGCGAACCTAGTCAAGCAATGGAAGGAGAAAGGAAAAAGACCTTCCTCGCGCACAGACAGACCATCTTTAGTGAAGCGGCTTTGCCTCGCTGCATACTTTCGTTTAGAATTCCTTACAGCTATTCTCCAATCACCCGAAAGCAGCGGCGAGGCGGACATTTATTTTGCAGAAAGGCTGGCTGACTTGCAGGGTCGTCGAACGGCATTAGTACAACTGTTAAGAATACTCTCCGATGTTGACTTTGTAAACTAATAGGCCGGTAGGTTACTTTTGAATCAAAATAGCGACGAAAGGGGGAAATAGCTCGATCGGTTAGAGTGTTAGTCTGTCACGCCAGAAGTCGCAGTTTCGAACTCTATACAAAGGGCCTTTCCTTTCAAATGACAACTGCCTCTTCCTGCTGCGAGGGCCTTGAAACCAAACCGCCCCCCGCCCGAAAATGCCCATTCCTTTCTCGTTGGGGGTAAAAATGCTCGCTGTCCTATTACAGCCAGCTCCCAATGAGAAAAGATTCATTTTTAAGAAGTTCATTTGATGACTTAACAAGTCTCACCACCTTCTTTTGAACTATATCTATTTCTTTTAGCACTCTAGACACACTGACGGGAGCAAAAAAATATAGAAGTCATCCCAAGAGCTCTGTCAATCCGCTGTTCATCGATAGACGAAGCTCTCTCTTTATCATCTCGTGCCAGATGCAACATCCCTTTTTCTTCTCGCGAACCACGGGAGTGCCTAGCGCCCAGAGGAGCAAAGCTCATTTTTCTTTCAGGGTAAAACGGCGCATAAAGAAGGGCTGGCCCATCAAAAGTCTAGTTCCTTCGCAAACGAAGTTTAGAATCAACAAGGGTTCGTAGAACGAAGAGAGTGTATAACTGAGGCGCAACAGGACGTCTGGTGTGACGTTGTCCTTATGGACGTATTACATATCCTACTCGAAAGACCCTGGTAATACGAGTAGGGTTCTACCTGCGTAGAGAGAACACCGCTTTACTTTTAACGGGAAACACAGTTATTGCCATCAGAAGACTTTGGTTGGATAAGGAGAAAAGGTATTTGTTGGCATACCATTTCTGGACGTGGAACTAAGTTGAAAAGAGAGCGGGGCAGGCCATAGACGAAAGTAAACTATAGACTACTTACCAAAGACCATAGGCAATGGACGAAAGACCAGCAGAATGGCATTAGTCGCCGAGGAAGCTAGTGCGCGTAGATCAAAGCTTAGTGGAGAGACCATACATAGGAAAGTTACAAGGACAGGTTATCAATAGGAGTCGATGGCAGGTTCTATTACAGAGAAGTCAATAATCAAAGATTATGTGGAGGGTCCAGCAGTCACAAATAACCCAAGCAGAAGGGTCAAGCCTATTTGAATTTGTTATTGGAAAATGAGGAGGAAGACATCTGTCATTATTTTTATCAACGTTTCACCTCCTCAAATCTTTGCTTTAACTAAAAGGTTATTGTCACGAATCAAATCCCATATAAGGTCGTGATGGCGCCCAACACCATTTTAGGCAAGCCAACGCTATTCAAATAGTAATTCTCATTTGAATAGCTAGTACGTGATAACTTTCCATTATTGATTAAGAAATTTAGAGTTTGAAAATTTAAGCATATTTAAATGGAAGTAATAAATGCGAATTTAAATCATGAAATAGCCAAAACATCATAAGTCTACCAATGTGTGTGCCAAGACCTGGTGTCACAAGTGTGTGGGCGATCTAGTAGAATATACAAAATCATATTATCATACTATCTGGAAAGAAAGTAGACAGGAACATAAAAAAAAGGACTCCATCTACTGTAGATCGGCTCGAAAAGGTAGCTCACCGGAAATCCTCGAGCTGAGGAGTCCCCACTCTATGCACCATACTGATGGCCAGATGCACCTGCCTCAAAGCCTGTACAATCAAGTATAGAAGTGTAGCATGAGTACATAGAAATATGTACCCAGTAAGTATCTCACCTAAACTCGCAGAAGTAGTGACGAGGAGTCGACTCCGACACTTATTAGGGCCAACAATGTAATAATGTAAAGTTCCAATTCTTTAAGCATAATGTATGTAAACAACAGTCAAGCTCAAACCAGAAACCAAGGAAATTTCCTCCACCATACTCAAGAAGGCAAGACGCATTCTTTATTTAAAACAAGTGGTATATCAAGTAATGAGACATACAACTACAAAGAGTTCCCATACTATTATCACACACAATTACCATCGAGGACGTTCGACCCAATCCAATATAAAAGTAAAATGTGCACTACCGGGGGTCAAACGACACGAACCATAGATGCATCTATTGACCCCGCTCGTGAATCATACATGAGATGCCGTAAAAGCATACCCCCTCCCCCGCGAATCATACGTGCGATAGTTTTTATCATTTAACACACAACACTTCTTTAATTCCTTTTTAATAAAAAATTAATAAAATTCACTTGAAACCTGCAAATCCTTAAATTTTCTTCAACTTAATTACTTTCATACAATTAGCGCATATAAGCAAATAATTGTGTCCACAAAGCATGATGTAAACCTAGAACTACCCGGACATAACAGGAATAGTAGCTACGTACAGACTTTCGTCACTTCGTGCGTACGTATCCCCTCCCCACAATTAATCATATATTAATTAAGTTCACCTATAGGGAAATTTCTCCCTTACAAGTTTAGAAAAGAGACTTACATCATTTCGAGTCTACTTCCAACTCAAGAACGCGTTACTCTCAAACCGGAGACGCACAATCCGAAACTATTTAAATACTGTAAAAACCAATCATTATAGGCTTACAAATTCATATTCTAACTATTAAAGTGATTATCCAACCCCAAAGGCAAGGTTCCAAAAATTCACCCTCGGGCCCACGTGCCCGGATTCCGAAAATTTTCGAAAGAAGTTGTTACCCATACCTAAGGATCAAGAATATATGATTTTTATTTCATTCCATAACAAAATTCGTGGTTAAATCTTGTTTTTATAAAAAAAAATCTATGTCTTACTCTAATCTCATGATTTTCACTGATCTATACATGTTAATCTACCCAAAATCCAAGTATTTAACTCACATATAGTAGATATTACTTACCTTCAAAGGCTTGGTGAAGAACCCCTCTCAAGAAGCTCAAAAATAGTCAACAATGGAGTGAAAAATGATCCAAAACGTCTAACTCCTGTAATAAATGAAGGTCACTCTCTTTAGTGATTTCCGCATCTACGGTCCTGGGTCGCACCTGCGCCCACCCCATCTGCGTAAAAGTGTCTGCTTCTGCGAAACTCCATTGGGTCGCTTCTACGCATAGCAAACCGCTTCTGCGGAAAGGAGGCCGCTTCAGCGAAAAAGAGGCCGTTTCTGCGATTTTTGGGTTGGCCATCCATGGCCACATCTGCGATGGCCTAGCCATTTTTACGGGCTCGCATATGCAGCTGGCCAACCGCAAGTGCGGTTATGACAGAAACCTGGAGCTTCAGCTCCTTCTCATATTTTTCAACGTAGCTCGAGCTGAGTCCGATTGACGCTCGGGGCACCGGGGCCCTGCCCGAACACACCCACAAGTTTAAAATGATAAAACAGACTCGCTTGAACCCTCAGAATGCTGGAAACAACATTAAAACTAGGAATCACACCTAAAACCAATTGATTCAAACTTATGAACTTTAAGTTATTCAATTCACTTCCAATGTAACGAAACACACTTACACTACTCGGATTGACACCAAATTTTGCGCGCAAGTCTTGAATCACATTACAAAAATATTCTCGGTCTCGGAATTTCGTTCGGACATCGATAACACAAAATCTGCTCCAAACCAAATTTAAAGAACTTCAAAATCCTTAAGGAATCAACTTTCACTATTAAGCGCCAAAACGTTCCCGGGTCATCTAAAACCTGATCCGGACATAGGTCCAAGTCCTAAATCATCATATGAACCTATTAGAACCGTCAAATTCTGATTTCGAAGTCGTTTACTCAAAATTTTGACCGAAGTCAAACTTGGACTTCTTAGCCAACCTTAAGGAACCAAGTGTTCCGATTTCAACCCAAACTCTTCTAAATCCCGAACCAACCATCCCCACAAGTCATAAATCAGTTAAAGCAAGTACATGAAGAATTATTTAGGGGAACGAGGTTCTAGAAAGCAAAATGATCGGTCGGGTCGTTACATTCTCCACCTCTTAAATAAACATTCATCCTGCAACGAGTTTAGATTCATACCTGAAGTGCTAAACAAGTCTGGTAATTTGCTCTGCACGTCCTCCTCGGACTCCCAGGTCACCTCATCTGCTGGTTTTCCCCTGCACTGGACCTTTACTACAGAAATCCTTTTGGATCTCAACTGCGATCTTGTCTATCAACAATGGCAACTGGCTCCTCCTCATAACCCAAGCTCTCATCTAGCTGAATAGTACTGAAGTATAACACATGAGACACGTTTGTAAGCAAACTTGGACAAAGGCAAGAACTAGTCCCACTGCCCTCCAAAGTCAATCATGCTCTCAGCATGTCCTATAATATCTAAATTGTCCACTCCGACCGTCCGTCTTTCTGAGGATGAAATGTTGTGCTGAGCTCCACACGGGTCCCCAACTCACTCTGAACAGCTCTCCAAAAATGTGAGGTGAACTGAGGGCCCCTATCTGATATGATGGAAACGGGCACACCGTGCAACCTAACTATCTCCCGAATATAAATCTGGGCCAAGCTCTCTGAAGTATAGGTAGTGATAACTGGAATGAAGTGTGCTGACTTGGTCAACCTATCGACAATGACCCAAACCTCATCAAACTTCTGCAAAGCCGGTGGTAACCCAACTACAAAGTCCATAGTAATATGCTCCCATTTCCACTCTGGTATAGTCATCTGCTGAAGTAGTCCCCTTGGCCTCTGGTGCTCATACTTAACCTGCTGGCAATTTAAGCACCTAGCTACATACTCCACTATGTCTTTCTTCATTCGCCGCCACCAATAGTGATGTCTCAGGTCACGATACATCTTTGTAGCATCTGGATGACTAGAATATCGCGAGCCGTGTGCCTCCTTAAGAATCCTCTCCCTCAAACCGCCAAATTAGGAACACATAGGCGACCCTGGAGTCAGAACACTAGCCTCGCTGATAGAAACCTCCTTGGAACCACCTTGTAGTACCGTCTCTCTGAGGACTGCTAAATGCAGATCATCAAATTGTCGAGCCATGATCTGCCCCAATAACGAAGACTAGGCAACAACACATGCAAGAATCTGGCTAGGCTATGAAATGTCCAACCTCACAAGTCTGTTAGCCAAAGACTGAATGTCCAAAGCTAGTGGCCTCTCCTCTGCTGATATGAATGCCATGCTACTATACTCTTTACTTTCCTTCTTAAGGCATCCGCGACTAAATTCGCCTTGCCCGGGTGATAAAGAATGGTAATGTCATAATCCTTTAGTAACTCAAGCCATCTACGCTACCTCAAATTGAGATCTCTCTGCTTGAAAAAATGCTGCAAGATGCGATGATCAGTATAAACCTCATATGACACCCCATACAGATAATGCCTTCATATCTTAAAAACATGGACAATCGCTACTAACTCTAGGTCGTGCACATGGTAATTCTTCTCATAAATCTTCAACTCACGTGAAGTATATGCAATAACTCGCCCCTCTTGTATCAATACACAACTAAAGACAATGCGTGAAGCATCACAATACACAATATACATCCCCGAACTAAAAGGCAACACTAGAACCAGTGCCGTAGTCAAAGCTGTCTTGAGCTTGTGAAAGCTCGCCTCACAATCAACAGACCAATAGAAGGGAGCACCCTTCTGGGTCAATCTATTCAAAGGTGCTGCAATGGAGGAAAAGCCCTGCACAAATCGGCGATAATACCCTACTATCCCCAAGAAACTGCTGATATCAGTCACCAAAGTGGGACATGGCCAACTCTGAACTGCCTCAATCTTCTTGGGATCCACCTTAATACCCTCTCCTGATACAACATGCCCTTAGAATGCCACAGACTCTACCCAAAACTCACACTTGGGGAACTTAGCATATAGCTTCTGCTCTCGCAATATGTGAAGCACCACTCTCAAATGCTGCTCATGTTGCCCCATGCTACGTGAGTTAATGAAGATGTAATCAATGAAGACAATAACAAAGGAATCAATATAAGGCTTGAACACCATGTTCATCAAGTCTATAAACACCGCTGGGGCATTAGTCAAGCCAAAGGACATCACTAGAAACTCATAATGACCATATCTAGTAGGTAAGGCAGTCTCCGGAACATTCGAGTCCCGAATCTTCACTGGTGGCACCTCTATCTCAAGTCGATATTAGAAAATACCCTAGCACCCTACAACTGGTTAAACAAATAATCCATACAAGTCAACGGGTACTTGTTCTTGATGGTGACTTTGTTCAACTAGCGGTAATCAATGCATATCCGCATAGTCCCATCCTTCTTATTCACAAATAACACAGGTGCACCCCAAGGTGATACACTAGGTCTCACAAACCCCTTTGCTAACAGCTCCTCAAGCTGCTCATTCAACCCTTTCAGCTTTTTCGGTATCATACGGTATGGTGGAATAGATATAGGCTGGGTACCTGGAGCCAAATCAATACAGAAATGAATGTCACGACCCAGTGGCATGCTTGGAAGGTCAGAATGAAACATATCGGCGAATTCCCGGACTATTGGCACTGAATCAATCATCGGAGACTCTGCGGTGGTGTCCTAACATATGCCAGATATGCCAAACAACCCTTCTTGACCAGATATCGAGCCTTCAGAAAAGAGATAACCCGACTAGATGCACTAATGGAGGAACCCTTCCACTCCAATCTTGGCAACTCTGGCATTGCTAAAGTAACAGTCTTGGTATGACAATCAAGTATGGGGGTGATATGGAGATAACCAATCTATGCCTAGGATGACCTCAAAGTCAATCATATCACATAAGAAAAGGTCTAGTCTAGTCTCGTAACCACATAATGTAACCATAGAGGACTGGTAGATCCGATCCACAACCACAGAATTGCCCACAGAAGTGGACACATAAGCAAGAGTACCCAAAGATTCACGAGGGATATCCAGGAAATGAGCAAACAGAGATGACACATATGAATATGTAGACCCTAGATTAAATAATACCGAAGCATCCTTACCGCATATAAAAATAATATATGTGATCACAATATTTGAGGCTACTGCATCTAGTCTGGCCGAAAAAGCATAGAATCTAGCTGAAGCGCTAGCTGGATGGACTTCGCCTAGCTGAACAGTAGCTGGCTGAACCCCCTCTGCCTGGCCTCCACATCTAGGACGACCCTACCAACCTGTCCCCCACCTATAGGCGGCCGAAGGGCTGGTGCTGTAATCATAGGCTGATGAACCTAT
Source organism: Nicotiana glauca (assembly GCA_026770625.1). Lineage (NCBI taxonomy): Eukaryota > Viridiplantae > Streptophyta > Magnoliopsida > Solanales > Solanaceae > Nicotiana > Nicotiana glauca. Next base: position 19,725 of record MU754795.1, on the reverse strand, counting down.
TTGTACTATCTTGCCCCGAAGTATGGGGTAGTTCCTCTTTATGTGACCCAACTCTCAACACTCATAAACAACGCCACGGTGCCATAGACCGTTGTCTTGTAGCCTGACCCTGATGGCCCGAATATCTACTAGAAGAACCCTGATGACCAGAATACCCACGGAGGAACCCTAAATAGCTGGTGGGTGGTAAGAACTCTCTGGCATCACACTGAAATATGGCCTTATTGGAGCACCTCGAGGAGGTGGTGGTGCTACTGAATATGTGGGCCTGCTAGGTTGGCCTTCCCAAACTGACCTCTGCCCCTAGCTGGGGCACCTCTAAACTCTCCGGAGAATCGGGACCTCTTGTCCTGCTGCAACTTCTCTTTACCCCTCTGGCGGTAACCCTCAATCCTCTGCACAATCTCCACCACTAGCTAATACTCAGTCCCATCTCAACCTCTTGAGCCATGCTAGATCGAATACTGGGGTGTAATCCCACAACAAATCTCTGCACTCTCTCTGCGTCTATAGGAAGTATCATGAATGCATAGCAAGACAACTCAGAGAATCTCACCTCATAGTCGATCACAAATATTTGACCCTGCTCGAGCTACTTAAACTAACATCGTAATTCTTCCCTCTAAGAGGGTGGAATATACCTATCCAATAGAAGCCATGTAAACTGATCCCAAGTCATGGGAGGAGAACCTCCTGGTTTGCTAAGAAGGTAAGATTGCCACCACCTACGGGCCTACCCTTTAACTAGAAGGCGATGAAATATACCCCACGGGACTCCAATATCCTCATGTTGTGCAGTCTGTCCCTGCTCCTATCAATGAAATCCTGGGCATCCTCATGATGCTCGCCTCTGAAGATAGAAGGGTTAGTCTATCTGTCCAACAACTTTTGCGAATCGCCATCCGCAGTTGGTCTGGGCTCAGGTGCCACTACTGCAACTGGCTGGGCACCGCCCATGGGTAGTGTACCCGGAGTATGGTATACGGTAGCTAATTGCCCAAGAGCTTGAGCAGTAGGAGTCTGTGCTCCCCCTCCTGCCTGAGATGTGGCTGGGTCTGCTGGAAATAAACCAGCCTGGGTCATAGAGTCCATGAACCGCAGCATATGGCCCATGACCTCCTAGAAGCCTAGTGCTGTCATGAAATCCCCCAAGCAGGCTCTACTGCGGGCACCTCGCCCTACTTCTCGATAATGAGATCCCATGTTGGATCCGCTAGTGGTGTAACTGGGGCAGTTTTGGGACGACCTCATCCCCTACCTCAGGCTGGTGCCCTCCCCCGGCCTCTACCGCAGCCTCTAGTAACGGGAGGAGCAGCTCTTCCCAAGTCTGGAACGTCCACCGTATGCGTCCTTACCATCTGTGAGAGAATAGAAGAATGGATTTAGTATACCATAAACTGCACGATAGGAGATAAATAAAGAGTAGTTTCCTAACACCCTATATCCCCTCGAAGATAAGTACAGACATCTCCGTACCGATCTGCAAGATTCTACCAGGTTGCCCATAACTTGTGAGACCTACATGAGCCTAGTGTTCTGATACCATGTTGTCACTGACCCAAATTTCATATAAGGCCGTGATGGCGCCCAACACCGTTGTTAGGCAAGCCAACACTATTCAAATAGCAATTCTCATTTGAATAGTTAGTACGTGATAACTTCCTATTATTGATTAAGAAATTTAGAGTTTGAAAATTTAATCATATTTAAATGGAAGTAATAAATGCGAATTTAAATCATGAAAACAAGCAAAAACATCATAAGTTGACCAATGTGTGTGCCAAGACCTGGTGTCACAAGTGTGTGGAAAATCTAGTATAATATACAAACCATACTATCCTACTGTCCGAAAAGAAAATAGAAAGAACATAAAAAATAAATAAAAGAGAGGCTCCAGCTGCTGCAGATCGGCTCGAAAAGGGCAGCTCACCGGAAAGTCTCGAGCTGAGGAGTTCACTTTATGTGTCGTACTGATGGCCAGATGCACCTGCCTCAAAGCCTGTACAATCAAGTACAGAATTGTAGCATAAGTACATAGAAATATGTACCTAGTCAGTATCTCGCCTAACCCTCGCAGAAGTAGTGACCAGGAGTTGACTCCGACACCTACTAGGGCCAACAATATAATAATGTCAAGTTCAAATTCTTAAAGCATAATGTATGTAAATAACAGTCAAGCTCAAACCATAACAATGACCGAGGAATTTCCTCCACCACACTTAAGAAGGCAAGACACATTTTTTATTTAAAACAGTGGTATATCAAGTAATGAAACATACAACTACAAAGAGTTCCTACACTATTATCACACACAATTACCATCGAGAATGTTCGGCCTGATCCAACATAAAAGTAAAATGTGCACTGCTGAAAGTCGAATGGCACGAACCATAGATGCATCTATTCACCCTGCTCTCAAATCATACATGCGATGCAGTAAAAGCATAACCCCGCTCGCGAATCATACATGTGACGCGGTAAAGCATAATTTTTATCATTTAAAACACAACACTTCTTTAATTCCCCTTTTAAAATAAATGAATACAATTCATTTGAAACCTACAAATCCTTAAAATTTCTTAAACTTAATTACTTTCATACAATTAGTGCATATAATCAAATAATTGTGTCCACAAAGCATGATGTAAACCTAGAACTACCCGAACATAACAGCAATAGTAGCTACATACGGACTGTTGTCACTTCGTGCATACGTAGCCCCCCATAATTAATCATATATTAATTAAGTTCACCTATTGGGAAAATTTCCCCCGTACAAGGTTAGAAAAGAGACTTACCTCGTTTCGAGTCTACTTCTAACTCAAGAACACATTCAAATGCTCAAACCGGAGCCGCACCATCCGAAACTATTCAAATAGTGTAAAAAAAAACCAATCATTATAGGCTTACAAATTTGTATTCTAGCTATTAAAGTGATTATCCAACCCCAAAGGTAAGGTTCCTAAAATTCACCCCCGGGACCACGTTCCCAGATTCCAGAAATATTTGAAGGAAGTTGTTACCCATAACCTAAGGATCAAGAATCTATGATATTTACTTCATTCCATAATGAATTTCGTGGTTAAATCTTGTTTTTATTAAAAACCCAGGTTTTACTCTAATCTCATAATTTTCACTGATCTATACATGTTAATCTACCCAAAATCCAAGTATTTAACTCATATATAGTACATATTACCTACCTTCAAAGACTTGGTGAAGAACCCCTCTCAAGAAGCTCAAAAATCATCTACAATGGAGTGAAAAATGAGCCAAAACATCTAACTCTCATAATATATGAAGGTCATTGCCCTTAGTGATTTTCGCACCTGCGGTCCTGGGCCACACTTGTGCCCATCGCATCTGCGGAAAAGTGTTCGCTTCTACAGAACTCCACTGGGCCGGATGCGACGCTTCTGCGATTCCGCTTCTGCGAAAAGAAGGCCTTTTTTGTGGTTTTTGGGCTGGCCACCCATGGCCGAAATTGCAATGGCCTAGCCACTTCTGCGGGCTCGCACCTGTGGCTGGCCAACCGTAGGTGCGGTTATGACAGAAACCTGGAGCTTCAACTCCTTCTCATATTTTGTAACTTAGCTCGAGCATCGTCCGATTGACGCTCGGGACCCCCGAGGCCCCGCCCGAACACACGCACAATCTTGAAATGATAAAACGGACTCGTTCAAACCCTCAGAACGCTGGAAATAACATTAAATCTAGGAATCACACCCCAAAACCAATTGATTCAAACTTATGAACTTTAAGTTCTTCAATTTACTTTCAATGTGACGAAACACACTTACACTACTTGGGTTGACACCAAATTTTGCGTGCATATCTTAAATGACATTACAAAACTATTCTCGATCTTGGAATTTTGTTTAGACCTCGATAACACAAAAACCCGCTCCAAACCAAATTTAAAGAACTTCAAAATCCTTAAGGAATCAACTATCACTATTAGGCGCCAAAATATTCCCGTGTCATCTAAAACCCGATCTGGATATATGTCCAAGTTCAAAATCATCATACGAACCTATTGGAACCTTAAAGTTTCGATTCCGAGGTCGTTTACTCAAAATATTGACCGAAATCAAACTTGGCCTTCTAAGCCAACCTTAAGGAACCAAGTGTTCCGATTTAAACCCAAACTCTTTCAAATCCTGAACCAACCATCCCCGCAAGTCATAAATTAATTAAAGCAAGTATAGAAAGTCTTATTTAGGGGAACATGATTCTACAAAGTAAAACGACCAGTCGAGCTATTATAGTGATGAATAATATTAAATTGTCTATTTATTGCAATGCAATATATTCTTCAGATTGTTGTGCCTTGTACTTAATATTTTTATATAGTTTTTTGGTAAAATATATAATATCTCTAACCTTGCCTATCAATACTAGAAATTCGACAAAAACCGATCGCGGTCGGCCGATCGGTTTTGATCGGTCAAAAACTCGATCAAAGTCGGTCGGACTTCCAAAATATTTTATTTATTAATTTTTTTTATGAAACCAACTAACTTTGGACGGTTTTCTTTGGCGAAAAAATGTGAGAAACTATTTTTGAGTCCTGCAAAATTTATTTTTCAAGAAACCGACCAACTTTGGTTGATTTTTCATTTAAAATAAATTAAAATTAATATTTAAAATATGACCAAAATCGACCGGTTAAGTCGGCTGGTCATTTTTAAAAATCAACCAAATTTGGTTGGTAATTTAGTTTTTAATAAAATCGGCAGACATCGGTCGGTTATTTTCGTGCGAAAATACAATAAAGAGTATAAATAAAATAAAAGATAGTTTTAAAACAAAATGCACTAATGGTCTAGTGGTAGAATTATATCCTGCCACATCACAGACCCTGATTCCATTCCCAGATGGTGTATTTTTTAATTACATAATTAAAATACCGACCAACTTCGATCGTTTTTAGGCATTTTTTTAATTTAATTGTCCGATCGAATCGGTCGAAAAATACCGACAATAGTCGTCCGGTTAGCTCTACTGACTTTACAATTACCGACTGTCACGAATCGATCAGTTTTGGTTTATTTTTGCCAATTACCGATCAATATCGGTCAGTTTTCCCCATTTTTTAAGTAGTGTATTTCTATGGGTTCTTGTATGAATTAATGTGAGACATTTTAAGTATGTTGATCTATTTCACATAACTCCGAAAGTTGGCCTTAATTAGAATTAGGTTTCACTAGTTCATGGTTAGCTTGTCGAATTGTTTTTTCAATATAAAATAAGATTCGCCATTTAAAAGTGTATCTCAAATACGCACTCAAATCTTTGAGAAGATTCAATTTTTCCTTTTTGATATGTGCATATATGGGGTAAATTCAGAATTTTAAGTCCATCCGTGCATAAAGTAGATATGCACCAATTTCTTTCTGACAATAATTTATATGTTATGAATATGTTAAAGTGGGTGTCCATGGAATACTCCTAAACATTCCTATTTCATGAACCATTTGAGTACACATACTTAGTTAATTTATCACTTAATATTTGTAACCTTTAGGTGTATTCTTGTAACCTTTCATGCATCTTGTATCCTATAAATAGAGTATTCTTTATCCTATAAAGTACACACAAGAAACACATTTGAATAAGATAACTTCTACATTCTCCTCATATACATTTTGTCTCTATTACTATATTATTCTACTTTTCTTTCATTTCTTAACACGTTATCAACACGAGATTCTATCCAACTGAGAATGGAATAAGCAACTTCTCTATGAATTATTATTTAAAGTACTGCTTTGTCATTTGAATGGTCAATTAACAACTCTTTCTACCGACAATTAATGAGCCTCATAGAATTTATATACAAGAATGATGTTGGAGTAGATATGACAGAAGGTTTCGGTTTGCTTCTCATTTTTTATTGTGAAATGAACATAAAATGAGGTATGTCTCCCAAACTATTTTACTTTAATTTGGTTTGTGAAATGCAGAAATATCATTATGGTCATGTTCTACTATATATCGTATCTGGATTTTAACTATATCTTGAATCCTCAAAACGTGAGCATGAAAAATACTAATGACAGTGGTTGTTATAGTAGCTTACATGAATTTGATTTATCCAAAATAATTATTTTCTAGACCAATTTATTAATATATGGATTTAATATGTTCATAAAAATACTAGCTCAACCCTAGAAATGTTCTAATCAGCGTAGTGAAGGCAAACTACCATATCAAGGACTATGATAAATTCAGTTTCTTGTTGGTATTTTTCTAATATGAATTTTTTTGTACATTATAAATGAAAAAACAACACTATGCTGGTAGATTAACTGCATGTATATCATCTTTCATCCATGTTATTATATCTTATTAAAGGAGTGAAGATCATCATATTTATTTAGTTATCAACATTAGATGTATCTTCATTAAATGTCAATCCAAAGGTACTTTTTTTTTATTTTCTTACCGAACTGTAAGAAATATATAACCATTAGAGTGATAATTAATATTTCCATAAAGGCTCATTATGACTAAACATTTATGCTTATAACCGCTAATATTAAGTGATAATTCGTTCAAAGTATTGTTAGTTATGATTGGTTGTTATGATCATTAAAAGTGATAATATTTTTAAATGGTAAATTTATTATTGATGAAGTCGTGTTAGAGAACTATTCTCTATGTTACATGCCTCGAATTTGCTTTAGAAGTAGCAATATTTCGGAAGAGGTGTTCAGACACCAGATTTGAGTCCTGGTGCATCATAATGATAAGACGTTGGGTTTGAGTCCCAACATATTATGGCTTAACTTGCCATTATAAAGAGTAAGACATTAGGTTTGAGTCATAATGCACCACATTAGTGATATAATGATGACTGAGGTGAATAATATGCTTTTCATGAAGCCCGTCCCACTAGATTTGCTCAATTCATTGAAGCGTATATGGTAGCCAAAGATAAAAAATTTGAAAGAAGACCAAATTAATTATCCGGACGGTATAACTATACGTGGACGTGGTAATAGGCGAAATAATAATCGTCATCATGATTTTAAGTATGAAAGGGAGAACAATAAGGGTTTTCAAATTAAAATTATCCTTCAAAATGTGAAGGTAAATTTACCATGATGTGGTATAAAACGACATTGGGTACGGGAATATCGTACACCTGAATATTTTGCCAAGTTTTTTCAATCCTCTATCAAAAGGAAGGAAAACAAAATAGATGCATAATTCACCTTTCAAAATGATGTTGAGGCATGTTGTATAAATAAGTATGATAAATGTTGAGGTAAAATAACAAGCTTATCGAGAAGTCATGACGCATCTTCAGATAATTAAGATACATTCCAGAAGTGAATGTCGCCGTATAAAATAAACTTATGATCACACTCATGATTGTTGAAATCTCACTACTCACCTATAAAGAGGTTTGAGAGAAATAAAGAGGATAAATATCATTATGTGTCCGCATGAATATGTCATTGGTCAATGTAACGTTCCGACCAGGCGTTTCATGCATTATAGCCTTGTTTCCTCCATTTCTTCTTCTTCTTCATGTGTTCTTCAGCTATCTTTTATCGTATCGTATTGGTCGGTTTGGGTTTGGAGTGAGTTTGGAGTGATTTGAGACACTTAGTCTCTTTTGAGAAGGCTTAAGTTGGAAAATATTAACTGATGTTGACTTATGTGTAAATGATATCGGATGGAAATTCAGATGGTTCGGTTAGCTTTGCTACGTGATTTTGGACTTGGGAGTGCATATGGAATATGATTTGGAGGTCGGTGGTAGATTTAGTCTTGAATTGGTAAAATTGAGAATTTGGCATTTCTCGGTCGGTAGTGGAAAATTTGATATCGGGGTCGGATGAAATTTTGGAAATTGGATTAGGTCCGTAAGGTCGATCATGACGTGTGTGCAAATTTTAGGTCATTCGAAGGTAATTTGATAGGTTTCGGCATCGTTTGCGGAATTTGGAAGTTTAGAAGTTCTTAGGCTTGAATCTGAGGGTGATTTGGTGTTTGGATGTTATTTTGAGTGTTCTGAAGGTTCGAATAAGTTTGAATGTTGATATGTGACTTGTTGGTATGTTTGGTAGAGGTCCCGAGGGCCTTAGGTTGATTTCGGGTGGTTGACGGATCAAGGACAGAAGTTGGAGGAATGTTGAAGATTTGTTCTCAACTCTCATAACCGCACCTGCGGAGTGGGGACCGCAGGTGCAGGCTCGCATAAGCGCAAAAATGCAGCTGCAGAAGAGGCCATATATGAGAAGGGCAGGAGCCGCAGGTGTGCATATGGGAACACACCCGCGAGATCGCAGATACGGGAAGTTGACTGCAGAAGCGGGTTCTAGACTTTAAGTGAAAACCGCACCTGCGATAGATTTTTTTACAGGTGCGGCGTCGCAGAAGCGACAGGAGGACTGCATATGCGAGAAGTACTGGGCAAAAAGTATAAAAGGGACCTTTCGCGAATTTTGGCCATTCTTCACCATTTTGCATCCGGGTTTGGAGCTTTTTGGAAGGTTTTGAAGAGGGAATCAAGGGGATACTCATTGAGGTAAGTTATTTGAGATGAATTGTGATTATGGTGAATTTTAGTTGTTTAAGCATGAAATTGGTACTCCCTCCATTCCAATTTATGTGAATCTGTTTGACTGGGCATGGAGTTTAAGAAAAAAATAAAGATTTTTGAAATTTGTGGTCCTAAACAAGCCCAAATGTGGCCCAGAGTATTTGTGTGGTTATAAAAGCTTCTCATTAAGGGTATAGTTGTAAGTTTAAGCTAAATTATTACCAAATTTAGAAAAGGTTCATTCTTTTTGGAACGGACCAAAAAGGAAATAGGTTCACATAAACAGGAACAGAGGGATAGTAATTAAGGATGAAATTGAGGGGTTAGGGCTTGGAAATTGGAGAGTTTAATTTGAGGATTTGAGGGATCATTTGATGTCAGATTTTGATGATTTTGGTATGGATAGACTCGTGAGTGAAAGCAGCTTCCAGTTTTATGATTTTAGTCGGATTCCAAGACGTGGGCCCGGGGGCCGGGTTTGGGTGAATTTTGGGATTTGGTATAATTGATAATTTTTCATATGGAATTTGTTCCTTGGCCTATATTAATTACGTTGTATTGGTCTTGGTTAGATTCAGGATGTTTGGAGGATGATTCAAGAGGCTTGAGTGTCGCGGAGTAGGGATTTGACCAGTTTGAGGTAAGTAATGATTGTAAATCTTGACCTGAGGGTATGAAGCCCCGAATCTTACATCATTTCACTATTGTAAGGTGACACACATACTAGATGACGAGTGTGTGGATATGCACCATTGGAGATTGTGACTTGGTCCGTCCCGTAGCAACTATAAGTTGGGTAATTGACTGAAAATTATATGATACGTATGTGTTTTAAAAGAATTTCTATAATTTGGGTTGAATGCCATATTTGGGCCTCGTGTCAAAACTGTTTGGACACTTAGGGGCTTTTTCTTATTATCTTCTTTTTGTTTGGATTTAAGACCTATACTCAGTCATGTTATGTTTACTTATTTCATAACTCAGTCTGTTTTACTTTGTTTTGATGCATAAAATGATATTTTAGGCTGAGCATCATGTCTTTACTGACAACTCGAGCGGCTTGAGAGGTTTATGAATGAGTGAGGGTGACGACCTTTTTTGTGAGGATATTTAAAGTATAGCACGTGAGTTATCCGTGCGAATTCTAATATTGATATTATAGCACGCGATTTGTCTGTGTATCATGTGAGTTGTCCATGCGGATTATAGTGCTTGGGCTGTAGGAGCCCCTCCGAAGTTTGCACACCTCTAGTGAGCATGGGTACCTTGAGTGAGTGTTATGAGATATGCCCGAAGGGTCGATTTTGAGTGATGTTGTGCCCGAAAGGCTGTTTATGATGTTTATTACTTTTACTCTCATTTGCATTGAGTCTCTGTTGAAAAATATCTTCAATGATTTTTTCTAAAAATTGTACTTAAAACGAGATGATTTGACTCATATATTGATTTGAAAGCATGTTGTACTTTTTTTCGAGATTTCATGATGTGGATTATATGTGTTCCATACTGCTAAGTCTTTACCTGTCTAATTAGTTAGAAATCACCATAGAATCGAGTATTGAGTTCAAAAATCTTACCTCCAAGCATTACTCCCTGAATCCCTCTTCAAATCCTCTCAAAAAGCTCTAAACCCATCTAAAAAATGGAGGAAATAAGCTGAAAATCGCGAAGATGGCCTTTTATACTTTCTGCCCAGGCATTTTCGCACCTGCGGCCTAAATCTCGCTTCTGCGGACCGCACCTGCGGTCATCCCAATTTGTTCCTTAGATGTCACACATGCGACCCAGGTCTTTCACCTGTGGGCTCGCAGATGCGGTCCAGTGCTCTGCTCCTGCGGTCCCTGCTGCTTCTGCGATGATCATCACGCTCCTGCGATCATCACATATGCGGTCCCCAATCCGCAAGTGCGGAAACAACAGAAGCAGAAAATTCTACAGCTCCACTCAAAATTCCAAATCTTCCGTCAACCCTCCGAATCCATCCCGAGGCCCTTGAGACCTCAACCAAACATGACTACAAGTCATGTATCATCATTCAAACTCATACCAACACTCAGAATAATCAAAACAATGCTGAAATACCAAATCACCCTCGGATTCAAGCATAAGGATTCCAAAACTTCAGAAATTCCGCGAACGATCAAAAAGCCTATCAAACCTCACCCGAATGACATGAAATTTTGCACACACATCACAATTGACACAGTAGACCTACTTCAATTTTTGTAATTCCATTCCGACTCCGATATAAAAAATTTCACTACCAACCGGAAAACGCCAAAATTTCAATTTTGCCAATTCACGCCTAAATCTACCACGGACCTTCAAATTACATTCCGATCACGCTCCTAAGACCCAAATCACCTAACTAAGCTATCTGAACCATAAAAACTAAATTCCGAGATCATTTACCTACAAGTCAACTTTTGATTGACTTTTCCAATAGAAAGGCCAACTTAAGAGACTAAGTGTCTCATATCACTCCAACACTACTCCAAACCCGAACCAACCAACACGATACGATGAAATATAGCTAAACAGCACATTAAGAAGAAGAAATGGGGGGAAATAGAGCGGTAACTCATGTAATGACCGACCGGGTCGTTACATCCTCCCCCTCTTAAACAAACGTTCATCCTCGAACGAGTCAAGACACATACCTGAAGCCTCAAACATGTGAGGATATCTGCTCCACATCTCCCGCTCTGTCTCCCAGGTAGCCTCCTTTATGGGCCGACCTCTCCACTGCACTTTCACTGAAGCTATATCCTTTGATCTCAACTTTCAAACTTGACGCTCCAAAATAGGCACTGGCTCCAGATCGTAAGTCAAATCACCATCTAACTAAACCGTATTGAAATCCAAAACATGAGACAGATCACCAATATACTTCCGGAGCATAGAAACATGAAATATCGAATGCACACCCGACAATCTAGGAGGCAAAGCCAACTCATAAACAACCTCCCCAATCCTCCGAAGCACCTCAAAAGGCCCAATGAACCGAGGACTCAATATACCCTTCTTCCCAAATCTCATAACACCCTTCATGGGTGAAACTTTTAATAGAACCTTCTCCCCAACCATGTAGGACACATCACGAACCTTCCTGTTAGCATAACTCTTTTGTCTTGACTGCGCTGTACGAAGCCGCTCCTGAATCACCTTCACCTTGTCTAAAGCATCTTGCACCAAGTCTGTACACAAAAGTCTAGCCTCACCCAGCTCAAACCAACCAACTAGAGATCTACACCATCTACCATATAAAGCCTTATATGGAGCCATCTGAATACTCAACTGATAACTGTTTTTATATGCAAACTCCACGAGCGGTAGAATTTGATCCCATGAACCTCCATAATCAATGACATAAGCGCGCAACATGTCCTCCATTATCTAAATAGTGAGCTCGGACTGCCCGTCCGTATGAGGGTGAAAAGCTGTGGTCAACCCACCTGAGTAACCAACTCTCACTGCACGACTCTCCAAAACTGTAAAAGGTGAACTGAGTACCTCTACCTTAAATGATGGAAACCGGGACACCATGCAAGTGAACAATCTGCTGGATAGAAATCTTTGCTAACCACTTTGAAGAATAGGTAGTACACACAGGAATGAAGTGCGCGTACTTGGTCAGCCGATCCACAATCACCCAAATAACATCAAACTTATTCACAGTCCTTGGAAGTCCAACTACAAAATCCATGGTAATCCGGTCCCACTTCTACTCTGGAATATCTAACCGCTGAAACAAGCCACCTGGTCTCTGATGCTCATATTTCACTTGATGACAATTGAGACACCGAGCTATAAATCCCACAATATCCTTCTTCATTCTTCTCCACCAATAATGCTGTCTCAAATCTTGATACATCTTCACGACACCCGGATGGATGGAATATCATGAGATATGGGCCTCCTCTAGAATCAACTCCCGAATCCCATCTTATTGGGCATATATATCCGGACTTGTATCCTCAATACCCCATCATCACCAATAGTCACATCTCAGGAATCGTCGTGCTGAACCCTGTCCTTAAGGACAAAAAATAAGGATCATCATACTGGCGCTTTCTGATGCGATCAAACAAGGAAGACCAAGAAACCATACAAGCTAAGACCCGGCTGGGCTCCGAAATATCCAACCTCACAAACCGATTGACCAAGGCCTGGACATCAACTGCAAGAGGTCTCTCCCCAATAGGAATATATGCCAAACTACCCATACTCACCGCATTCCTACTCAAAGCATCGGCCACTACATTGGCCTTCCCCGGATGGTAAAAGATAGTGATATCATAGTTCTTTAGCAGCTCCAACCATCTCCGCTGCCTCAAATTGAGATCCTTCTGCTTGAACAAGTGCTGGAGGCTATGATGATCAGTAAACACCTCACAAGACACACCATACAGATAATGTCTCCAAATCTTCAACGCGCGAACAATGGCAACCAACTCAAGATCATGAACAAAGTAGTTCTTCTCATGAGGCTTCAACTGGAGAGAAGCATAGGCAATCACTTTACCCTCCTACATCAACACACACCAAATACCAACTCTCGAAGCATTACAATACACTGTATATGAACCTCAAGCTGATAGCAAAACTAACATTAGAGCTGTGGTCAAGGCAGTCTTGAGCTTTTGAATGCTCGCCTCACACTCATCTGACCATATGAAAGGTGCACCCCTTTGAGTCAATTTGGTTAAGGGTGATGCTATAGATGAAAATCCGTGAATGGACCAATGATAATAACCCGCCAAACCAAGGAAGTTGTGAATCTCTGTGGCTGAGGACGGCCTGGGCCAACTTTAAACCACCTCTATCTTCTTTGGATAAACATGAATAGCCTCGCTGGACACCACGTACCCCAAGAAAGCCACTAAACTGAGCTAAAACTCACACTTGGAGAACTTTGAATAAATCTTCTCCTCCCTAAACCGCTGCAGTACCACTCTCAAATGCTCCCGGTGCTCCTCCTGACTATGCGAATATACCTGAATATCATCAATGGATACAATAACAAACGAGTCAAGATAAGGCCAAACACGTTGTTCATCAAATGCATGAATGCTGCTGGGGCATTGGTCAGACCAAAAGACATCACAAGGAACTCATAATGACCATATCGGGTCCTGAAAGCTATCTTAAGAATGTCCGAGTCCCTGATCTTCAACGGGTGATACCCTGACCGGAGATCAATCTTGGAGAACACCCTCACTCCATGAAGCTGGTCAAATAAATCATCAATACGAGAGGAATGATACTTGTTCTTGATTGTGACCTTGTTAGACTGCCTATAATCAATGCACATCCTTATCGTGCCATCCTTCTTCTTCACAAATAGAACTGGCGCACCCCATGGCAACACACTAGGTTGAATAAACCCCTTATCAAGGAGTTCCTGAAGCCGCTCCTTCAACTCCGCAAGTGCCATACGGTACGGTGGAATAGAAATGGGTTGAGTGCCTGGTACCAAATTAATACCAAAGTCAATATCCCTATCCGGGGGCATGCCCGACAGGTCTGCAGGAAAAATATCTAGAAAGTCCCTCACTATCAGGACTGAATCAATACTAGGAGTCTCTGTACTGACATCCCTCATAAAGGCTAAGTAAGAAAGACAACCCTTCCCAATTATCCACTAGGACTTCAAAAATGAAATTACCCTACTGAGAACAAAATCAATCAAACCTCGTCACTCAATTTGTGGCACACCCGGCATAACTAATATCACTGTCTTAGCATGACAGTCTAACATAGCACGACACAGAGATAACCAATCCATGCCCAATATCACATCAAAATCCACCATACAAAGAAATAAAAGATCCACTCGGGTCTCCAAACCCCCAATAGTCACCACACGATATATATACACGGTCTACAATAACAGTATCACCCACTAGAGTAGATACACCAACAGATGACACGAAAGACTCACGGGGCATATCCAAATAACAAGAAAAATATGATGACACATATGAAAAACTAGAACCGGGATCAAATAACACAGAGGCTTCTCTATGCCAAATTGAGACAATACCTATAATCACAGCATCTGAAGCAATAGCATCGGGGTCTAGATGGGAGTGCATAGAAATGGGCCTGACCCCTACCTAATCTACCTCCCCCTCTGGGGCGACCCCTAGCTGACTGTCCTCCACCCCAAGTTGGTGGGTGGGTGGTGAGATAACTGGTGTTGAAGTCGATGGCTGACTCCTCTGTTGAGACTGTTGATTTCCAATTTTTTTCTATAATATTTTTGAAATGCATATATACTTTTAAAACTACGCATCAGCATATTTTTTCATAATTTTTACATTTTTAAATTAATTTATCTCAGTAATTTATTCCTATAAATAATTACAAATTACATCACAAATATTTTAAACATTTCTTGATTTAATATTATTATTTATGGTCCTAAAATCCAATCTGTTTTATAAATGGCCAAATTGGCACCTTTTGGTTATAATTGCAATAATTTTGCAATTATAGCCCATGCATACATTGTTGTATTATTTACCAGAAATTAGTCCATTGTATTTTTAAATTACTAAATAACTATTTTAAAAACATTTCCATGCATGAAAAATCATTTTTACGATTATTAATTATTTTACAAATTATTCTTAATAAATTGTTTGGGGTATTTAACAAATAGCCTCTTTTAATTTTAACCTAAAATCTACCAGCCAAAACCCCCCTTTATATTAAACCAAAACCAGCCCAAAAACCTTTAGGCCCAATACCCACCTGCCCGACCCAAACCCCTTGGCCAATCCTGTCCGTTGATCACTTTGATCAAACAATCAGGATATTTCCTACCATAATCAAACATGCCTACACCTCCCAAACCCTAATTATTCTCCCACCAGACCCCCCGTCACCTGTTACCTCGTCTCTCAAATTCTCTCTAACTCAAACCCTAATTCACCCTCGCCGTCGCTCACCTACTGCCATCATATGGAGGTTCTTCTCCACCTCATGCCTCTAATGGCCTCCTGCTCGCTATGGTATCTCCATTTCTTGGATCATTGAGGAGATTCTCAAGGGATCTAGGCGGTTTAATTACACCTTAGGGTTTTCTGGCCTGTTTTAGGCCATTTGGTTCGAACAGTGATAAGATCCTTCTTATTTTCATCTTAAACCCATGGGTTCCCATGGCTATGTTCTCATCTCTATTTTACCTCTAAAAAACCCTAATTTTACCTTTAGTCTTCTTAGATCTGTACAGACCTAGGACAGATTGAACTCACTTTACATGTTTTCTTAAAAGTTTTTTGGTTTTTCAAGTGATTTTCCGTTCTTTCTAAAACTAGGGTTTACGAAAACTCCTCTTCTCAAAGTTTTCCATATTTTCGAATGTTAATCATGTTCTTAAGTATTATTGACTGATTTATACTAAAATTGTATTTACCCTAATTGATTTATGCTGAAGCCCTAATTTTCTTATATTTTTCTTTGATTCTGAGTCTTTTCGTGTTACTTTTACATTATTTTGTCTGTGCTTTGACTTTCATGATTTCCCCTTAGTCTAATTCAATGTCTTGTGATTTTTTCCCTAATTTATCTCTTTTAGGGTTTTCTGATTCGATTTCTTTCTGAAATTCTATTTAGCCTAGTTATCTATTTGCGGAAACTAATATTTTCCCCTCGTAAATCAGTATTACTTTGAATTTTGACCTACTGATTTGCTCTGTCCAAAACTTATGTGCTAATTCTTGATTATTTCCCTTATTTACAACCTTAATGAGTTTTCTTACCTTATGTGTAATTATTAATTAGTACTTCTAGTCTGATTTTATGCTTTGATTTTTCAAAACCAACTTCTAATTGATTTCAGAGTTAGTCCTTGCCTTATTTATGTAGCAGTTAATTACTGATTGATTCCATATACAACTTTCCTTAAATTAAGTAATACCAGTATGATTTTATGGATAATTTGTTCGTGACAGACTTTACCTGATTGATTGTCTGATTATTTTTTACCTTATTAATCTTGCTTTGATTTAATAAAGGATTTCGTGTGAGACTTCCTTAAATTAAGTATCATTTATGAGATTCTGGCCCTTTAATTGAGTCATGACTGATTGTTAATTGATTTCCATACCTTATGGGCATAGGGTTGGCTCATTACCTTATGTGTCCTACTCTATCACATACGATAAAAACCCTATTGTTCTGGTTCTCGACAGATATTAGTTCATATACACACACACACACACACTCAACTATTCTCCTTCTTTGCTACTTGTGTTACTTGTGCTATTGTGGGTCTAGCCAAGGCTAGACAGTGAGGCTACTTTCTCTATATTCTTCACTCTTTTCCCTTAACTGTATGTCTCTAGTTACATTTGAAACCCAAATTCTATGTGTTTCATCCCTGCATTAGTTCATTGGTCATGAATCTGGCCTACTCTCTTATTTACCTCTTTATTCAAGCATGCCTAAAATTCTGCCTTGCTTTATGTGTAACTAATATGTTTACACTTGACATGTTTATCTAATGTTTGAATGGCCTATCTGAGTTATGTTTAGCTGTGTGATCATACCTATGGTTAATCCTGCTTATGTGTCTACCCTCTACATCTTTGCTCCATGTTTAGTTGCCTGCTATCTTGGTTAATTTGTTAAGGTTAAAGTGTTCTATGTATATTACTACCTATCTATCTCCCTGCACCTCATTCATGACCCTCAATAAGATCTCCATGTGTTCCCAATCCCCTTTTCACCCATGTGTGCAAACATGTTTGCTAAAGTGTCTGTGGAACCGAACCTTTTATGATATATTAACTGTTTACTGAATTTGCTCTCCTATGAACTGTTTTTAAAATGTGTTCTTCTAAAACTGGTTTCATCCCTAGCATGTTCTCTTAAGACTGGTCTATTCCAGAAGATCTTTTACTCGTAAGAATTTATCTCCACAGTGTTTTCACTAAGTCTTTTCAAGCACTCTCACTTACTCTTAGGTTATTAAGTTCTGCCCTTCTGGTAAGTGTATTGCGCAGAGATCCTTGAGATCTCTCTGAACTCTAGCATATCAGGGCTGGATCTTCCATACTGCCTATAATTAGTCATTATTTGAGAAAAGTCTGGGTGTGAGCACTGCCGGGATCCTTGAGGTCCTTAGGGAACTCTGACATACCTGGACATGAATTGGGCTACGAAATCCTTGGCAATCGAGACTACTGAAGGCCTGATACACCAGGATTTGCTTTGGGCCTACTTCAGGCTCCCTATAGCTTAATTTATATTTTATTTATGTAATTTTTATTCAATCATTGGTCTGTAATAATTAATTATAAACAGATATTGGGGTGACTAGTGAAAAGAGAGGGTAGTTGTATGGTATTGTGAGTAAAACTGGGTAGATAACATGCCTATAGGGTTTACTTTGGCTCAAATGTGCTTTGTTATATAACCTGCCGATAGGGTTTGCTTGGTTGAAATAAGTCCTGCCTACTTTGCTTTACATGATTAGATGCCATGCCTATAGGGAATAAAATAGCTAAGGTTCAACTTTCATTACAACATATATTCAAATCCGTCTCTTTAGGAATCATGCATGTAGGTTTAATTGGTTGTTGAACTTGCTTAGCCGGTAAGCGTGTCTAATATGAACTAATAGTAGTTTCACTCATGAGAGATAGAACTCATGTCCATAGGGTAATTATCATATACATTAAGTACTAAAACTGGAACTTCATAAAGTGTCTTGTTAAATATCACTAGAAAGCATTCCTATAGGATAAAAGAACTTCAAACTGTTTCCCAGAATTGTGACTGAATATACACACTTAGGCAAGCCTTAGGACATTAAATAATGGTGAAACCAGTTCTATTTATGTGTAAAATTATCCAGGATTAACAGGCTATTAAACAAGTAGGCAAACTGGTTAGGATTCTGCCACTTCCCTTAAAACAAACACTGCATGTTCTGTTTTGTGATGTTCATCTAGATATCATGTTCCTCGGCATTCTGAACTTATTCAAAATTAGTTGTTTGAAACGTGCTGCTTATTTTATTATGTACATGTGGAGGTAAACATGAGCCTTAACTGCTTCCCTATTTGATTGTCCTATATGTTCTTTGCTTGTCGCCTATATTTTCCCTTCTAAAAACCTTAGGCTATCTAGAACAACCCAAATTTAGCGGTCCTAAACTCCTCTAGGACCACTAGGAAGGGACGGGTAGCAGCACACTTAGAGGTAGTTAATTAAACACGCTTATATAACCACTAAGGAGAGGGTAATGGGTAGTAAAAGGATATGATGACCTTTGCGCTAATGTCACGTGTAGCCCCTCTAGTTGAGGAGGATGAGCGGGCATTGCACAAATTGATCCTGTAGGCTAATCAACTTAGGACTTCCCTTTCCTAATTCCTATGTGTGTTTAAATCATCTAAATTTCTCTTTCTTGACATATACATGTATAAGCTGTCCAAACCTATCTCCTACTTTCATTATCTGAATTTCCTTGATCACATATGTATTTAGAATGTGAAAACTACCTTTATTTGCAAACATGTGTTAGAACTATTTACTTGTTAAAATGACTAACTCACATAGTTTAAGTTCAGCCGGGACCTACCGTTGTGGACCACGAGGGGTGCCTAACACCTTCACCCCAAGGTTATTTTGAGCCCTTACCCTAATCTCTGGTAATGCAAACTAGTTACATGAGTTAATCTGTCACGACCCAAAATCCACTAAGGGTCGTGGTGGCGCCGGACACCTCTGTCAGGCCAGCCAACTAAATTATCAATAAATTCCTCCTTTAATAATTTTGAAATCCAGGATTTTTCCTTCATTATTAAGAAATTTTAAAGGATATAGTTTCAAATCAAATTTAAATATTGAACAGTTAATACAATACTTTGAACCATCCCAGAAACCCGGTGTCACAAGTGCATGAGCAACTATCGATATGGAAAAATAAAATACATCATATGTACGAAATACAGTGGACAGGGAATAAATAATAAGAAAGCACTGGAAGGAACTACACTAGCTGCGGGTCGTCTCGAACAATGCAGCTCACCTAGTCCCAGAGTCATCCATGCTGCCATGCCTAGTAGGCTGCTAGATGTATACATACCTGTGCAACAAAAATGCACAGAAGTGTAGTATGAGTACGTAATCAACGTGTACTCAGTGAGTGT
>MU754787.1:71940-119770 GCA_026770625.1 Nicotiana glauca | reverse complement strand
ATATTTTTTTAACAATTTCTAATTAAAAATGTTAAAATAAATTATTTTTCTGTGATTTTCTTTAAATTGTTCTAAAAATGAATTAATACCCACTTGAAATTAAATTCCTAATGTAAATACATATTTTGTATTATTATTATTATTTTTATGAGTTTATTATGCAACTAATTAACACAAAAATGCAACAAATATCAACAAAATTGTAAAAATAATGAAAAATTATTTTATTTGGATTTTAGGAATAATTTGCTTAGGGCAAAAATCACATGTTCACATTAGGTACCTGAGTTGTATCATTCAAGTTAGAGTTAACTTGAAGTAGTCGCAACAGCATGTGGCGTGTTGCTATAAGGGTTAGAGTTAATTATTAGGTTTGCAAGAGGTTGTAAACTCGAGTTGTATTGTTCAAGTTAGAGTTAACTTGAAGCGGTCGTAACAACCTGTGGCCGGTTGCTATAAGGGTTAGAGTTAATCCTTAGGTTTGCAAGAGTTTGTAAACTTTGTTGTTGGCTCAGAGTTGTAGTGAAGTGTTTGAAGAAAATCCTACCGGGTAGTAGGTCGTGATTTTTTCACCTTTTGAGCCGGGTGTTTTTCACGTAAAAATTATTGTTTTCTTTACTTTCCGCATTTATTATTTCCGCAACAGTAGGTAAATGAATACATAGAAGAACCATGTCCTTCTATAATCTGTGCACGCGAAAATCAGACACCACACAAATCACCCCTCTTGTGTGGCATTGAAGTACAAAGCATGAACTATCCTCAGAAATTGCCACAAGTTCATTCTCCTAATTTTCCTAAGTATTTTAATCAATTATCAGTTATGTATTTTAATTATCTTCTAGAGTTTCCACACGACTTCATTTTCCTAAGACGTGTTAAGATTAATCTACAAACAATTTATAGAACTTACAAAATAAGTGTAATTTGACTAGTTCGAATATGTCATTCCACTCTTTTCCAGGTTATTCACCCATACTATGAACAATTATATGTAATTAACTTTTAAATAAGTTGGTTGTGTAAAGTACTTTTACATTGTAAAGGCTCTGTATCGCATTCAATGATCTCTGGCATGAGAAAAAATAAAAGGGTAACTGATTTTATTTGTTTAGATGTATCTATACTCATTCTAACGATTTTCAGGTATATATACTCTTATAGGCAATACAACATGAACACACAATAACAACAGCCTGTAGATCTTGAATTTGCCAGGCGAGTACATGATTTATTCATATGTTGTGTTGTCTCTGATCCCTATTAATGTAGTTCAACTGACGAGGCGATGTACACTTCAGCTTGTTGGTGCTTGTAGTTGTCGTCGAACAAGAGCAGTGTAAATTCCATCCATGACCAGAAGCTCGTCATGGCTTCCACTTTCCACAATCTGACCATCAGAAACAACTGCTACAATGTCTGCACTTTTCACAGTAGAAAGCCTATGTGCTATTACAAGCACTGTCCTGCCTCTCATCAGAGAATCCATCGCATCCTGTTAGCATTGACACATCAAAATTAACAGAAAGCTTTTCTATGGATTGAAAAGTAAGAATATCAATGAGAATACTTGGAAGCACTACAAATAAGTGTATTCCCTCTGTGTCTTAGTTTGACTAGCACGAAGTTTAAGAAGGTAAAGTCTTGTGGTGTTAAACTAAAGGAATGTATAGCATACCAAAAATACCATTTTAAAATGCTGTGTTGTTCCTATAAGGGAGTGTCATTAAGGGTAAAATGGGAATGCAGGAGTAGAAACTTACTAAATATAGAAATAGGTCACTCTTTTGTAAATAGACTAAAAAGGAAAGTAAGACTCTATATATTGAAATGGAGGGATATAATATGGAAATATGAGCATATATAAGGTCGAAAGTTCATACTTGTACAAGGTATTCGCTCTCAGCATCTAGAGCACTAGTGGCTTCATCAAGAAGTAGAACTCTAGGGTCCATCAACAGGGCCCTGGCAATTGCAATTCTCTGCTTCTGCCCTCCCGATAACCTTAGTCCACGTTCTCCGACAACAGTTTGATATTTATCCGGAAAGGATTCTACAAAGTCATGAGCATTAGCCATTTTCTGCACCATTATTAGTTGACAAAGACGGATCATGTTTTTGGGTGAAAACAGAGTGAAAGTGTAACAAGTCTTGAATTTTGGGATAGAAATTGAATTTACCGCTGCCTTTTCTATGTCAGCACTGCTTGCTTTGCCATCAAACCCGTATGCAATGTTCTCTTGTATTGAACAGTTGAAAAGAACAGGTTCCTGGCTCACTATACTAATCTAAATTAATGTAGAAGTTAGGATTTGGATATATTAGAAATTTGAAGACCACTACTCAATGATAAGTTGATTAGTACTAATATTGTTAAAACAATAAAGCCATTGGACAGACAGCTCAATATGGTATGCACAACACATTTGAATTATTAAAGGAGAGCCTTCTATAAGATATGGAGATACTTAATCGTAGATGATGAGATCATATTACCTTTCTGTGTAAATATTCATGTGATATTTCAACCAAAGGAACCCCATTGAGCAGTATATTCCCCTTAAGTGGATCATAGAACCTCTCTATCAAGTTAGCAGTGGTTGTCTGTAATCCAACCACGAGTTTGTTAGGATAAGAATTTATCATCACAAACCTCATAAGATCATATTAGCAAGTATTGTGTACATATGAAGTTTACTTTTCCTCCACCGCTCGGACCAACAAGGGCAACTTTTGATCCTGGTCTCAATCTTAGCGAAATACCCTGTTAATCCAAAGAAAACAAAAATAATAGATGCTCTGCATAAGAGTTGTTTTTTGAGTCTCCCGACCAACTTTTACAACTTCAAATGGCTTCCTTTTTTAATTCTCCAAACAGTAAACAAACTAACTTTACTGTGAACACACCATAAAGACTTCTAGGCGCATTTCAAAGTTTAAAAGAAAACACTAAGAGTATCAGGTTAGATACTATGACTTGGCTGCATCAAATTATGATAGGACAAAATGTTTCTGATATCTTTACGCATGTCAATATCACTGTTGATACGCCAAAAAACTAAAAGTTTACCTTGAGTACCATATGACTTGGGCGAGATGGGTAAGCAAACCATACATCATCCAGTACAACGTCTCCATCCGGGTCACTGCACTAAAAGTCAAAATGTTATTAGAAGTATTTCTATGGGCCTTAACTTTCACAAACATGTAATTAATCACCAGTGGAACACAAGCTTCTTCCACCAGCTATCCGTAGGATGCTGTTCGTTGTTGAAGAAGGACGAACTAACCTTATAGGACACTTGTCTCCTGATGTAGGCATGCTTGAGACACGATCTAAAAGCTGAAAAACTCTCCTACTTGCTCCTGCAGCTTTCATCGCTGTCGTATATAAACCTGATAGAGACGATATCGAGGATCCAACTGCAAGGAATTCAGTTGTGAAAGAGGCGTCATAATTCAAACATCGTTTTCTTTTATGTAATAAACCGAAATGCAACTGATTGTATGGAACTATGTAGAATTCAGGAAATGTGCATTCTAGGTTTGATGATTAATTTAAACTTGCCATTACATGATAAAGACTGTGAGGAAGCATTACGGATATGCAGACCACAGAAACATAGGTATACAGCCACGTAATTTTTCTAGTGTATGCTTTATTATATCAAGACGACAAGGTCACTCTGAGAATGAAAGCTGAGAATATTCAGAAGCTACATCTAATCGAGTGGTTATGGTCACTGTCTAATATGACTGGAACAAAATCCTGAGAAATCCTCAGCACCAGATATAATATCTGAGTAACGTATATTTTGTAAAGCTTCCCTTAAGCATGTCATCTATCAAAATCTTATTGAGGTAGCATCTAGGATTGTTCCTCAAGTAAATATTTAGCTAGTTACTGTTTTAGGTGAAAGAAAAGAAAATGGAATGGCTTCTCTAGATAACAATTCCACATTACCCCATTTTTAATAACATTCGTTCTCCTGGCCAACTCGATTTGCAATATAAAGAAAAGGAAAACTTATGGGATTATTTACCTGTGAGGCTATAAAGAATGAAGGATGTCAGAGATCCTGCAGTCATGGAGCCTGTTATAGCCAAATAAGCTCCATAAATCACCACAATAATAACCGACAAAGTTGATGCTGCACTCAGCCCTCCAGAAAATAGACCAACCACTTTCTGTAACAGAAACATGGTAACAAACAAAACTCACTAATTAAGTTAATATCCATTATCTTGTAAGTAAAAGAGAATCAATTCACGAGTATGCTCACCGCTTGTCGAAGTCCTAGCTTTAGGGTCTCATCAACCTTCTCTGAGTAGCCTGATATTGCATATTTTTCTTTTGCAAATGATCTCACTGTTCTGATGGCCCCAAAAGATTCCTACATATTTACAAATTCAAGAGAAGCATGGTCTCAAAAAGGCAATTACAGGCATGTGATTGTAAAATCGCCCAAAGTAAATACCAACCTCAGCAATGGAGGCAGCTACTGCAGCAGCTGCTTGAGTTTCATGTGACAGCTCCTTCATATAGCGCCCAAATTTACGAACACCAATGGAAATGATAGGCACAACAACCAGAGACAGCACTAACCAAGTGACAGATCACAAATGAGGAGTAGTATTATGTGGGGGTAGTTAGTGGGGGCGTGGGAATCTTGATTATAGAGATACTCACATGTCAACTTCCAGGAAGATGAGAACATGAATCCAATCCCAATAAGTGCAGTTGCTAGGTTTCTTAAAGCTTCTGATAGGTTGGTGGTTGCAGCATTTTTGATGATTTGGGTGTCTTCTGATAGCCTGCTTAACAGTTCCCCTGTCCGAGTCACATCATAGAAGGCTATTTCCTATAAGAACTATAAATCATCAAGCAGAAACAAGTGTCTCAACCCTGAACCAAGACGTTTTGCTGTGCTGTGGCCTTAGTCAAGTAAAAAGTACTTCGAAAGAAAAGATTGTGTGCAATCATTGAGAAGAATAGAGAGAAATATGAAAAAGTGGGAGAGGAAAGGAGGAATTTACTTGCTGGATAAGGTGACTAAACAAATTCTTTCTCAGACGAGCAACAACCCTCTCACTGACGGAAGAAAACAACCATGACCGTAATGCAGTGGACATAGAGCTGAAAAGAATATTTTCAAGGCATGAAAACTTTGGAGAAAAAAAAACAAGCTAAAGTATGCAAAATGCAGCAACCATGTTACAGTATCTTGTAATGAGAATCAAAGAGTTCAGTACGACAAAATTTGGACAAGGCATATTACTTATTTATGGGTTTCCAGACCACTCATCATATTTAAAATTTCCATATTTTGGTGGAACACTTTTCCATGTCTTATCTATCCTACAACACTAATGCCTCAGAGAGTACTTCCACAAAACAGCAGTAGGTCTTATTGAGATGAGGAATTGATTAGGAATCATTGGCAGGTCGCATGCAGGTCCTCCACAGCGTTGAATCTCAGAGCCTCATTTTATATTTTACTCTTATGAAATGAAACAATTGGTGAACTTAAAACAGTTTAAAATCTAGCCTAAGCGTGCGCCTATTTCTTCAAAAAAACACTTCTGAAAATTGAGTTAGAACTTAGAAGGAACCTCTTCGTAAGTGCTATCAAGTCTAAAATGATGGAGTTCAGTTCTAGGAAATGTATCATCTCTTGAAGATACCATATCTAGTAAGAAAAGAGTAATAATCTCACAGAACAAATGAAGCAAGGATTTTAATAGGTACTTGATAGATGTACAAGATAAATGACAGAAAAAAGGCAGAGATTCCCATACCCAGTAACAACTATTAAGATAATAGCCATTATCGTGTTTTTCACGGCTTCTAATGCTTCAGCTTGCTGTTGAGGGGTTTGTATGTCTCTTGAAACAATGTCAATTACCATGCCACCAAATTTCGGCTGCAATGGGTAAAGTACAGCATCAATAGTAGTTCCAAGAAGACTGGCAAAGGGCGGATGTCCACAACTGAGTTTTAGTGGAATCTTACTGTTGGCGTTGAAATAGGTACTACATGCTTTATGTGATCTCTTATCTCTCCTTAATATTGGTTTAAGTTTCAGGTACAGTAATAAAAAAAAGTGTGAAACTCAATTACTAAAAATAAACCAACTATCAGCATTTTCAAAACTCTAATGCGATTAAATGTTAAGAGAGTGTAAAAAAAGTGGAATGAGAGTGCTATACTATGAGAAGGTTTGTTGTTGATGCTATCAGCAATGCAATAGTCGCAAATATTAGCTTTCCTGCATCTGGCTTTGCCTGAAATCAAACACTGTTAGCAGTATAGATGAAAACTAGAATACCGGACATTCAAATTTTTGAGTACTCACAAGAAGAAATACTCTACAAAATCCAACATTGGCAGCCTGAATTCAAGCACAATAAGTCAAGATCTACACAAAGGGAGCTGCTTCAAATGAGGGAAAAAGCGAACTAGCGAGCAGAAAAAGCAATCACCTCTGCTTCTCCATGCTCAAGATCTGTCCCAGGACCACTAGAAGTGCCTTCCTCATTTGACTTCACCCGAGCCTATAAGTATTGAACTCAGCAAATGTCAGCAACTACTCAACTCGTTTTATGACCAATTCGAACCTTAAAAAGTGTATATTTATGTTTGTTTATCTACATATATAAGAATTTTTACTGAGCTCAGCATTCGGTACACTTCATTATTCCTTCCACACAGAAAACCAGTGCTGCTCGGGTCAACAGCATATATAAAGTAGCAGAAGCTTTAAAAAAGAGTTCTTTCTAAATTAAAAGAGAACACAAAAGGGGGAACCAAATATCATAAGAACTATTGAACCCTACAGTAAAATTCCATACTTCTGATGCTTCACAGTATTGAAGCAAGTCCCATACCTTAAAGTTAAGATCACAACTTTGTGCTTAATGCTTCAGGTAACACGTAGCACACAGCTATCTAGCGGCTGTTACTGCATCTAGTAGCGCAGCCAGAATTTATAACAAGGGGATTCAAAAAACACAAGAATGTCATATCTGTATTCGAACCTAATTAAATTTTGTGTCACCTAAGATGGCCTAACAATACTGTTAACATGGTGTGATATTGTCTGCTTTAAGCCCGTACGATTTTCCCCAAAATAGCCTCACACCATTAAAAGATCTTTATACCTTATATGTAAGCTCCCAATCTTTCAGCTACTAGCGTGGTACTTTGTTCGCACACACAACGTCACCTTCTGTCACCTTCACCAGAAGCTTCCCTTATGTAAAGGGATTCAATAACATATACTCATAATATATATATATATATATATATATATATATATATATATATTAACACAAAAAGAAATTACACGTATACTAAAACATCTGCAATTTCCAGCATACAGAAATTGTCTTCTTTATCTTTGCAACTAAAAAATAAATGATCTATCAAAACATAATCATGGTCTCTTGTTACTAAACAAGCACCTTGGGCAAAGGATTTCAACATGCAAAAAGCTCCAGTACTAAAGAGAAAACAAAAATTCATGAGAAAGCCTTCATTTTTGTTACTACTATACTATGTTTTATTTAATCAGAAAGGAAAAAAAAGAGAGAAAGCTTACATCTTTTTTTAATAGGGAGACTCTTTCGGTTCCCGTAGACATTATGGATCGTGCAGTCCAATCTAAAAGCTTTTTCTTGCCCATTTCTACCTTCCAAAATAGAATTAATGTTACAAACAAAAAAATCAATATCACTCTACTCAAAAAGAAAAAGAAAAAGGTTGGTTGAAAGTTGGCTTAGAATGGACGCTACACTTTGAAGCAAACAAGGGGCACTCAGAATTTAAAAGGTTCTTCTAAAGTTGAAACTAGTGGGAAGAACAAGTCAGAGATCATGAGACTTAAAAATAAAGAGGACATCTTATCTTATGTGTGTGTCTGTAGGATCTTTAGAAGATTGAAAAGTGGATACTTTGCTACCAGTTTCTGAGTCAAGGAAATTCAACAAGGGTTTTCAAAGTTTGAACGCCCTTTTATCATGCGTTATGCAAGCATGTTTAAAGTCTATTTTTAATCAATAACAAGTACTAATATTTTACCTATATATATAATATTTTCTTCCGTTCAAAATAAGTAAATTTTTGAATATTTTCACACAGATTAAGAAATTCATCTTTTAGCATTAATTAGCAATGGAATTGACCATATTAATCTTTACTATCTCACATAAATATTCCTGACACTTATTCCAACACTATTTACTCCAAGACAATGTAGAAAAAAATAATTAATTCATTCTTGAAATATACAAAAATCACTTATTTTGGACCACAAAAAAATACTAAAAAAATTACTTATTTTGGATAGTAGGGAGTATAATTTTTAGGCAAAAGTGGGCCAACTCAGCTCTTCTGACCACCTTTGGGCCAACCTAGCTCTTCCCACTTGTTATCACTTACTCCCTCCTCTTATTATTTGTCATGATTCTTTTCTACACGTCCTTTAAGAAAATTTAATTATAATGAGATTTGACTACTTTATTCTTATTCATGTCTTAATATTTAATCTTTTTTAACAAAGTTAGGTGTTTGTAGTTTTTAAAGATAATTATTATTTAGGATATAAAAGAAAAAAGATAATTAATTTTGTCGACGTGGGAGTATTACAGAAAGGTATGATTAGGACAATAGGAGTGTAAAAACTTATGCGGAATTTACACTAAACTACAACTTAAATTTATTATAGTTAAGCGAAAATTAAACATTTAAGGTGAGACTTGGTATTAATTAATTATTCTTTCTTACCCACTTTATGTGATGTAAATGGAGAATCAAAAGAATTTTTTCTTTAAGGCAAAATACAAAGTTTATTCATCCATGTTGCACTTAAATCCCTGTTACACACCTGTTGATCACGGGTATTGTCACACCTCCTTTTTTACACATCTACCCCGAAAGATAGTGTATAAGGGAGTTTTTTCACTTTAAATGACATTATTCGAAATGAGATTATTTATCTATCAGAGTCGCCACTTGGGATAGGTTTGGCTTTTGGTGTCCCAAGTCACCGGTTTATCTTGAATCCCAAATCGAAGAAAATTCGACTTTCCTTGTGAAGTCTGTGAACCAGAAATTCTAAGTAAAGAATTCTGTTGACCCGAAGGAAGGTGTTAGGTACCCCCGGATCCCGTGGTTCTAGAACGGCCGCTTAAACGGTTATAATTGGTTAAAATCTGATTTTAATACATGTCATCCTATAGTGCAATTTTTTAAAATTATTTACCGCTTTTAATTTATAATTTTTAGGAAATTGAACGTTGTTTAAAATATGTTTTTAAATCACGTCACATGAAATGCACCCGGATCCTCGACACGTTTTATTCAACATTTTGGGATTTGGATTTGGGTCACATGAAATGCACACCCGAATTTAGGAAGGTAAAATTATTAAAGAACGCACCTAAAGCGACTAACGTGTT
Organism: Nicotiana glauca; assembly: GCA_026770625.1. Classification (NCBI taxonomy): domain Eukaryota; kingdom Viridiplantae; phylum Streptophyta; class Magnoliopsida; order Solanales; family Solanaceae; genus Nicotiana; species Nicotiana glauca. The sequence continues at coordinate 110,311 of MU754787.1, read as the reverse complement.
ATTAACTTTGCGGAAGCCCATGAAAATTCGCTAAATGGCACGTCCCGAGTTCTAAATATTTTTAATGAGGTAATTAAAGAGGGCCACACAGTTTGTGATTTTATTTGGCGTGGCGCACCTTGTTTTATTTTAAAGGTCATCCTAAAAGGGACTATTATTTTTTTATTAAAGATTGTCTCTAAAGCAACTTAATTAATTAACATTATTAATTGATTATTATTAGAAAGCATTCAAGGAATTCAGGCCTCAAACTCAAGTCCACACTTAAACAAGAAGAAAATCTCTTAATTCAAATATGCTACCTAAGTTAGAAGGCCCAAAATTGTGTTACAAAATGAAACCCATAATTCTAAGCAAAGCCTTCGGCATTTTTGAGCTTCGAAATTGGCCCCAAGAAGAAGGATAATTTTAGTCAGCTTTTTATGAGGAGCTGTCTAACATTGGGCCCCAACATAAGCCCAATTTGGAAAGCAAATCAGAACTGGGACGGGGTTGTGCTTCAGCAAAACTGAGGCTCAAATCATTCAAAGCAGGTTGTCAAGCCTTGGCCCATTGGTAAGCCTTAAACCAAACATTGGATCTTAATTGGATTTTACAGCTATTGGATTTATTTCAAATTGAATTCAGTGATTTTTGTAACAAAGGAACAATGTAGACCCGTTCAAATCAACAACTGCTAATTGTTAAATGCAAATTTCATGTTCAGATCGTGTTTAAGCTAATGAATTGATACAAACACTTATAGAATTCAATCAATTAACATGAAGTGATTATCATTTAGACTGAAGCCTTAAACTCAAGGACTTAATACAATGAAAACGCATGTTCTATGATTTCAAAGCCAAATTACTGATATCAAATATTGAAGTACTGCACTACTACAAACATTTATTAGGCCTGAACTTAACATTGATATGAGCACACACACTGATTTCAGAATTAGTTTCAAGTTCACAATATTTTTCAATTTTAAAATTTAAACTACACAAGAAATTAAACTATACTAAGGCTAATATTTTTAGATGAATAGTCACAAATCTAACAGTCCAAACAGTCTAGTACAGTCCAGATTAATTACAATGAAGACTTAGCCAAGTCAGGGAACTACTCGAAATACAATAAGGCATTAAAACACCCAAAATCTACAATAGAAATCACGCATCAACTTCATTTCATTTTCAACTTGAGATCTACATTGAAATGGATTCAGGATGTGTACCTGGAGATATAAGAAAATGTAAGAGAAGAGAAGAATTAACAGCAGTAAATAGATGGTCAAACAACAGCTTAAAACCAAATTCACAGCCCAACAAATGGCATTAAACAGTCCAGGAAATAGTTTCACACAAATGAGCTAAAGCAAGCACTCGAACCAAGCTAGAATGGCCCAATTTGCACTTGAAATAACACAAGAACTTCTGAACCTTTAACTAACCGAAACTTCAGATCTTTCAGTGCTTGGAGATCTAGGATTTGAGTTCTACAAGCTCGGAAATTCTAATATTCAAAAGGATTTCTGCTGATTTTCAGTATGAATTCTCATCTTTCAAAGTTTAAGATTTTTTTTTTGGGTTTTTTGTTTGAATTTGGGATTTTCAGGTCTATCTCTACTTCTCAAAGCTTTTGGATTTTCAATTTTCAATTTTTTTATCTCCAAGGGTTCTAGAAATTTGTGTGGAGTTTTTAAATTTTTAAACTTGTTCAATAAGGCAATGAGCATGCCTTTTTATAGGCAACGCTTAGGGCAGCCTTCAGATTTCTGTTTTACCCCTAAGTCCTTATTTTATTTTTAGTTTTTTAACTATTTAGTCCCTTATTTATTGGCTTGTTGCCCAAGTTACACTACTATGATTCTGAAATTCCAATTAGAACCCCTTCTATGTGCTTCTAGTGGCTTCTAATTTCAGTTGCCAAAGATTCCCTGCTCCCAAATACCTAAACTACCCTTCACACCCCTGCTAATTACCCTTCAAAACCAGAATGGGTCATGGGTCAACTGACCTAATAGTTCTTACCCAAAAGGAGTCGGAATTGACCCAAAATCCAAACCCACACCCTGGGCCCATATACTAAAGACCCAACCTTCAACTGAATAAAGGAGCAAGAAACTGATTCATCAAATCGTTAATGAAATTACTGACTAAACCTAAATAATCCCAAACAAAACCAAACTCTAGCAAAAATAAAATCAAATATGTGCTAATCTTAATCACACAACTGGATAGCTAGAACCACTAGTTTCAATTAAACTAAAACTAATTCGAACACATGAAAATACAAGAAGCAAGAAAGAAAGAAAAATGAAGAACATGGAAATCAAACGCGACTAGTCATGCTTTCTTTTTCATCATGCCAGCAAAAGTGATTAAAGAAAATAACAAAGAAAAGACGAAGCAGAAAGATTTTGAAAATAAACAATCCAGGCTAGATGAGGCAAACAAGTGACAACTGATAAAACAAAAATAAAAGAAAATGAAAGGAGGTAAAGTGAAGGTAAAACACCTAAGGAAACAAGCCGAACAAGTCTTGAATTCACAAACTCAATCTTCGATTATTGGCCGAAATGGGCCACAATCGTGTGTTCTCAAATGAAAACACACGGATGGAGCCAATTTCGACCTCCAATCTTATACCCCCTGACGATTTGAGATTTTGGAATTAGGGTTTGTCCCTCGAGTCAGATTCGAGAGGTCTCAGGGACGTTTGAGGGGAACTGGTACAGGATTTAATCATGAGGGAGGCGAAGGGGGCCTCTGGGTATTGATTTGGGAGTGGTTGAGGTCGGCGCCGCCGTGTGTGTTGATACTCAATTTTTTTCTATGTATTTTTATACCCAAATACTTCATATATAAGCACACCCAAGAGTTTTGGCGTTTTAAATAATTTTTAAACCAATTTATTGTCTATTTTAATACAACAAAATCCAATAATTATTCCCAAAATTATCGTTCTTGGTGAATAATTTATTCTATTCTCACATTTACCCCAAAGTATAATTAAGGTAATTTTCGCATATTTTTTACAAGTTCATTTGATATTTTAAAGCTAAATTGCATATTGTTGCAATTATATCCTATCTTGTAATTTATGGCATTTTATGTTTATAAAATTTGTTCCAGTATTTTTTAATTAATATTTATATAATATTCATTTACCCAGTACTCTTAATCTGCTTTTTAAAATCATATTACTATTTTATAAAAAATTTAAAAGGAAAATTGGCTATTTACAACCTAGCCTCAATTATAGCCAAATTGGCACCCATATTCAACCCAATTCAGTCCCAAAATTGAGCCCAAATCACCCCAGCCCGATTTTGTCCTAACCCGACCCAGTACCCATTTAAACCAAACCCGTCCATTTTCTTCTAATCTGAGCCGTTGATCATTTTGATCAACGGCCCAGACCTCCCCTTTCCTTTTTTAATTCCAAACGACCTAAACCCTATCTCATTTTTTCTCGACCGCCGCCTCTGAATCCCCTCCTCTCACAACTCTCTCTCAACTCACCTCAAACCCTAGCCGATGCATCTCACTGAAACCCTAATATATGGCTTCTCAGGCTCATCGGAGGCATATATTAGCCTCTCATGGCTTCTGCGTGCTCGTTTCTAAGGTCCTATGACCAGGTCTTGAAGGGTTTCGACCAAGCCTTAGCTCGATGACTGTTCTTCAATCGTCTTCAACCTTTGTCCAGCCAATCATGGCTATTCGAGTTCGACCTTCGACTTTCCTGATCAGATCGATAGTTTCCAAAACCTTTCTCATCACCTAGGTTTCTTACTAAACCCTAATCTCTGAGGTTCCTTCGATTTATTTTTAGATCTGATCCGGATCTATGTGTGTGCGAACCTTCTATGCATTTTTCTAGAAGTTTCTTTAATTTTTGCTTTCAGAAACTCTTTATTCTTCAACTAGGGTTTCATGTCAAGTTATTTCAAATCTCTTCTCCGATTCTCAACATGTTTTACTGTGTTTTGTTTGTGTTGTTTTCTATCTGAGTTAGCATGTTGAAAACCCCAATTTTTGGGATTTTGTTTAAGTTTCTTAGTCTGTTTGGTAATATTCGTTTGATTTACCTTATTTTTATCTGAGTTGGCATAATGAAAGCCCTAATTTTTGGGGCTTATCCGAGATTCTGAATCTGTTTATCTTCTTATCTCCTCTAAACTCGATTGATTTTCGAAAACCCTAGTTTCTTTGGGGACTATTCGATTTCTTTGAAATTGTTTGTGCAACTCGTATAATTTTCACTCAACTCCTTGCATGCTTCTGATCTTCTTCTCTATTGTTAAAAACTGAAACCTGACTATCATGCTTCGAATGTTTTCTTTTGAGCTACTACTATATGTTGTTTTTTTGCCATAACTTGGCTTCATGTGTCTATTACTTGTGCATTCATTTATATACTGAGTTCCTTCTGTGATTAATTTTTTTTCAAACTCGTAATTGATTTCAAAACTTTTCCTTTCGTGAAATTCTGATTTTTACTCTCCTGTCAAGGGTTAATTGATTTGCTTTCCTTTGATTGGCCTCACTGAATCTTTCCAAAAATAACTTCAAATCCTGTACTTAGACTTAATTGCCTATTGTATGACTTTACTGTTTCTTTTATGGCAACAGCTATTTTGCTTACAAGATTGATTCTCCTTTCCTAATTTGGATCCTGTTAGTATCCGGTTGAATAAGAATCCCCTAATTAAATGGGAGTCTTATGCTAATTGATTCTGATTTGTGATCATGCCCATATTTGTGTTGGATTTGTACTTATTACCTTACTCTACTCGTTTTCAAAAAGCTATAAATACTCTCTTCCCTTTCCTTTGAACACACGAACACAGACAAACAATCTGAGTTCAAAATACTCTCTTACACTTTAAAAAAAATCTCTCTCTCTTTTCTGCTACTTGTGTTGTTGCTTGGTTGTGGACTTTTGTTTGCTCTACTTTCTTCTGTACTTTTGCTTCTCTACTGGTATGTTCTAGTTAATTTTTAAGCTTCATCAACAACATGTTTCATTCCTGTCTACTTCTGATCATGTTTTCTTTGGTTAACATGTGTTTCTAGCATGATGTAACATGTCCCTTTCCCTTGTAATTCAATGCTTAATTTACATGTACCTCCTGTCAGTTGTTTGTTATCTATTTGATACTTTATGAATCCCAAACCCTCATATCCCTTTTTATGTTATAAGTTATGGTTCAGAAACATGGCAATGTCTGAAATCATTGCCCATGGATATGAACTGGGCCCTTTTGGGCCCTAAGCTTTGTTAATTCCCCACCCCCCATTCCCTTATTGTGTGTGTGCTGAGTAACAGCCTTGGCCTGTCAGTATTTCTGATTATTGTTCAGGCCATGGCTTGACCTCCAATAGGTCTTTACTCCCTAAATGTTTGATTAATAGGTTTGGTCAGGGGTATGCCAGTCTATTTTGTGGTTGGGCATGACCACCAGCCTGCCTGGGTAGCTCTTATCCCTTCTTTTGCACTTACACCACATTCTTAGAACTTAAGTTCTGCCCCTCTTGTGTAAGCCTTGCCTTGGGACCCTGGAGCTCCCTCTGAACTTGGACACATAAGGGTTGGCCTTTCCACACTGCACAACTCAATTTTTGATTTTTATCTTGGGTGTATGCACTGCCTGGGGTTCCTGAAATCCCTTGGATCTCTGAAACACCCTAGATGAGAGAAGGCTTAGAAATCTGGATCTCAGAAGTGGCTCAATCTCATATTATTAGGCCTCAAATCTGGATTAGGCTACTCGGATGTAGCTGAGGGTTTCTGATGTATTTTTAATTTCAGTTTATTTCTTTTGGGCTGTAATAACTTGTATAAACTCGGGGAACTTAGTAAAAAGGGGGGATAGGATTTAATTTTTATGCATCAAGGGTAGAGATCCTGCCTATAGGTGTTTATTATAATTTTCTACAATTTCACACCTAGAAATCATGCCTATAGATTAACTTTCATGCCTATAGATTAACTTTCAAATTCTGCAAATACACCTAGAAATCATGCTTATAGGGTAACTCTTAATTTCTGCAAACTCACATCTAGAAATCATGCCTATAGGATTCATTCATAATTTCTGCATCTCCGCGCATAGATATCCTGTCTATAGGTCAACTTCTAAATTCGTATAAAATATTGTCTATAAACTATTGCATTCTGCATTTATAAACACCACTAGGGAAACAATTCATAGGTTCAATAATAAAAGTTGCATATAGATACCATGTTCATAAGACTTAAGGGTTATCCAAACCAGAAAGAGATAGAAAGCATGCCTATAGGAAATTTCGAATCTGAATAGAGGTAATATTAACTATTAAACTCGTAATGTCCCTGTTAAAATTGGTAACTCTTTTTAGTCTGCATATTCTTTTCTAAAATCAATATATAACACGTCTAGCTTTAACCAACACTTAGATGCTCAATTAGATCGGTTTTAGTCAACTGCATTCGAGTAAGCCTAATGTAGACTTTTCGCCTAAAAATATACGCTGAACCAGTCCGCTCGTCGCTTTATTTAATTAAGACCAAAATCAGTACATGTGAGACATGCTAAACTCTCTGATTTTTGATGGTTTATGGAGGCATATTTGAGCCTTGTTTGTATATATTTTTTATGAATTACACCAACTAAAGGTGCACACAAAATGCAAACAAACACAAAAACATACGATTAAATCCTAAAAATTAAATTATTAAAGGAAAAATCCTAATTTTTATGTATTCTATAGGAATAATTCAAACGAGGCAAAAATCACATGCTCACAACTGTCCCTCTTTGCTCGGAGACAAGAAGGGTTTTCGGGCAAAGATAAATGAGCAATCATGAGAGATTTTTGCCTGCTTGGCACTCCATGAGAAGCATTTTTGAAAACTGTCTGACTGAACCCTGCTTCAGAGGTTGCCTACTTATCATTGGCTATAAAGGAATCAGGTCAGTATAGTTCTAGAAGGTTTGGTAGCTGGGACTACCAGGAGCTGTGATTTTACTACTGTTGCTACTGCTACTGCTTGCTGACCTCCTTATTACACCAAAAAAGAAAAATCAAAGCTAAGCTAGCTATGCCTATCAACTATGAGTTACAAAATTCCTATCTATAAATCTCTTGAAGCTTGATCTTGAGTCTTAGCTGATTTTACTGTGGACTCCGATCTGAATCTTGATGCTCGCAAGTTGTAGGTGTTGTTTCTTTCTTCAGCATTGGGTCTAAACGGGATCGGCGGAGCTTATGACTTCAATCAATTTTCGAGCAATCCGCACCTATGTTCACTTCAGCATTTTGAATTCACTTCTTTTTGTTATTTTTTCTTCTTTTCTTATATTCTGGATTGAGACTCATTCTTTCGGTCGTCTCGAATCATGTGCCTTGAGGTAAAACCTGTTCAGACACAAAACAAACAAACGAACAAAAATTTTCTGCCCCAGTTTTCACTAGGAAAATTTCGTGAGTTATTTGCAACACAAATCTAAACTACTTTTCATTGAAAGCAATAAAAATCAGAATTGTGTATCCTTGGGAATGAAGCCTTAAATTGGGAGGATTACCAGGTTATGCTGAAAAATGATCGGGTTATGCCGGAAAAGAAAAAGGTCCTCAGGTTATGCCGGAGAGATCCATGGGTTATGCCGGGATAAAAGAAAAAGGCTCTTGGGTTATGCCAGGGCGATCCACGGGTTATGCCGGGATAAAAGAATAAAGGTCCTTGGGATATGCTAGGGAGGTCCACGGGTTATGCCGGGATAAAAGGAAAAGGTCATTGGGTTATGCCAGGGAGGTCCACGGGTTATGCCGGGATAAAAAAAAAAGGTCCTTGGGTTATGCGAGGGAGGTCCACGGGTTATGCCGGGATAGAAGAAAAGGTCCTTAGTTTATGCTAGGGAGGTCCACGGGTTATGCCTGGATAAAAGAAAAAAGCTCCTTGAGTTATGCCAGGGAGGTCCACGGGTTATGCCGGGATAAAAGAAAAAGGTCCTTGGGTTATGCCAGGGAGGTCCATGGGTTATGCCGGGATAAAAGAAAAAAGGTCCTTGGATTATGCCAGGGAGGTCCACGGGTTATGCCGGGATAAAAGAAAAAGGCTCCTTGGGTTATGCCAGGGAGGTCCACGGGTTATGCCGGGATAAAAGAAAAAGGTCCTTGGGTTATGCCAGGGAGGTCCATGTATTATGTCGGGATAGAAGAAAAAAGCTCCTTGGGTTATGCCAGGTAGGTCCATGGGTTATGCCGGGATAAAAGGAAAAAGGTCCTTGGGTTATGCCAAGGAGGTTCACGGGTTATGCCGGGATATCTAGGGGATGGGGCCCTATGATACCATGATTTGTTTTTTGGGTATTTTTCTTTTTTACTTCTTCTTCTTCTTCTTCTTTATTTCTTTTTTTTTAATTATTTAGTAAAACGCATGAAAGAATTTGGGGGAAACTTCCCTTTTGGTCGGTTCCCTGCTAGAAAGTTGTATCAGCGCTTGCGCACTTCTTTTCCCTTTTGGGTTGCACCTGCTTCTTGCATGGTTGATTTGAGTTACACTTGTTTTAACTTTCAAACAAAGAACAATTTGTTAGTTTGAAACGATGGTTGGTTTTGTGGCCTTGATCATCTCAATTGCTTTATCTCGGCCCACTTTCTGTTGAGAACTTTGCTGCTTGCTGGTTTTGAGGGTGAATCTCTTTTCAAACTGAAAGGACTCAACTTTTAGGATTTCACGATGACTCGCCCGCGTGGGCTATGGCCTTTTCACTTTATTCTGCTCTTAGTACCTTTGTCTTTGACTTTCTTTCCTTCTCAATATCTTTGCTTTGAAAGCATCAACCATCATGGCCAGTTGGGATTGACTTGACGCACCCGCTGAGGCTGGGTACTTTCTTTTAGATGTTGTTAAGCAAAGCCCTGTAAAACCAGTCCTGCCACCTTTTCGTTGTAATAGTTTCGAAATCAGCGTTAGACCGAAAGGGATTCAAGGAAAAAGTAAACAGAGAGCAAGAGGATGAATTTAATAGAAGCTTCCCTTTCGGGGGAAGAGAAGGACTTATCTGGGGGTACATGCATGCTTCAAATGGACATGACATGCTTCTAGGATTGGATGCCCGACCCGCACAAACTTTTCCAACTTCTCGTAAGCTCATTGACCCATATTTCAAAACAAGGGAACCTTTCCAGGACTCCTTCAATAGTTAGAGGTGTCTTCTTTTCGGCCAACGGTGCCCTTTGCGGGTTTTCGCCAATCGACCTCTCTCATTTCTCTTCTCACTGTCGCCCGATAGTGCTCTTTATGAGTTTTCACCAAGCGGACTCTCTCATTTTCAAATTCTCTACTCACCGTCACCTTATGGTACCCGAAGGTTTTCAGCGATAAGACTCTATCATTTTGTTTCTCTCAATTTGGAATGTATCAGATTCCAACAATGATGTTTTTGAATACCCACGCCTTTGCCAATTGATCGGAAGGACTTGGACAAGGTTTTTGGGTAAAAAGAATTTTGGACGGAATTACAACTTTGGAACCATTTTGGTGTGCCTATGGCCGAGCCATTATATCATCTGCCCTAGTTTCACTTTTGAGGGGAATTGGGATTTTGTTTTGGCGTGACTGAACACCAGAGAGACGCTGCCTACGTATCCTTTTGGAATCAAGTCAGACGCAGTTCAGGAAATGTTTGTTTTTGTTGTTTTTGTTTTTGTTTTTTCTTTTCTTTTTTTTTCTTTTTCTTTTCATCATTTTTTTTTTATAATACTTTTGTGTTCCAAATAGGGTAGTCAAGGAAGAATAACCGGCTCAAATGGGTTTGCGAAGGGTTGATAGTATTTGGATAGCGAGAAGGAAAGCCTTCGTCATCTTAATTGCACAAAAGCCATCACCGTAGGGAGCCTAGACATAGTACCTTTTTACTGCATCGGCATTCACGGTTGTTTCGGGATCATTTCCTTCGATATCTCCCAAATACAATGCTCCTCTTGGCAATATTTTTCGGATGATGTATGGACCCTTCCAATTAGGAGTAAATTTTCCTTTTGCTTCCTGGTGATGAAGGAGAATGCGTCTTAACACGAGTTGTCCCACTTCAAAATTCTTGGGATGCACTTTCTTGTTATAAGCGCGGTCCATTCTTTGTTGGTATAACTGCCCGTGACAAACCGCGACCATTCGTTTTTTATCAATTAAGGACAACTGTTCCAGCCGAGTCTTGACCCACTCACTATCCTCAATTTCCGTTTCAACGATTATCCAGAGTGAAGGGATTTCTACCTCTGCGGGTATAACAGCCTCAGTTCCGTAGACCAACAAGTATGGGGTTGCTCATACCGATGTGCGCACCGTGGTGTGATATCCAAGTAATGCAAAAGGCAACTTTTCATGCCATTGTCTGGAGCTCTGAATCATCTTTCTCAGAATCTTCTTGATGTTCTTGTTTGCTGCTTCGACGACACCATTGGCTTTGGGCCGGTAGGGAGTGGAGTTTCTATGTGTTATTTGAATTGTTCGCATACTTCTTCCATCAAACGACTATTCAGGTGGGAAGCATTGTCTGTGATGATAGTTGCAGGAATGCCGAAGCGGCAAATAAGATTAGAGTGTACGAAATCTACCACAACTTTCTTGGTGACTGACTTAAGAGTGATGGCTTCAACCCACTTCGTGAAGTAGTCAATAGCAACCAGTATGAATGTATGTCCATTTGAGGCTTTTGGCTCGACTGGTCCAATGACATTCATGCCTCAAGCAACGAATGGCCAAGGTGCTGACATAGGATGCAGTTCTGTTGGAGGTGCATGAATCAAATCACCGTATACCTGACACCGATGGCATTTTCGGACAAAGCTGAAGCAGTCCTTCTCCATAGTTATCCAATAATATCCTGCCCAAATGATTTTCTTTGGCAAAACATACCCATTCATATGAGGTCCGCACACTCCCACGTGTACCTCGTGCATGATTCTTCCGGCTTCCTCGGCGTCAACACATCTCAACAAGTTGAAGTCCGGGGTCCTCTTATACAAGACATCACCACTCAAAAATAAACTACTCGTGTGCCGTCCGATGGTCCTCTTTTGATCTCCAGTAGCTTGCTCAAGGTATTCTTGCATTTTCAAAAACCTTTTAATATCGTGATACCGTGGCTGGATGGTTGGATCCGCCTCAACCATGTTACAATAACCGTGCCTTTCCTTGATTTGGATCTCCAGAGGATCAATATGGGCATTGCCTGGGTAAGGCAACATCGAAGCCAAAGTGGCAAGTGCATCAGCTAATTCATTGTGGCACCGAGGGATGTACCCGAACTCTATTAACTTGAACCGCTTGCTGAGATCCTCCACATGTTGCCTATAGGGAATGAGCTTAACATCTCGGGTCTCCCACTTTCCCTGGGCTTATTGGATAATCAGATTGGAATCCCCCGTGATTAATAACTTTTCTACGTCTTGGTCAATTACCATGTTCATGCCCATAATGCAAGCTTCATACTCAGCAGTATTGTTTGTGCAGAAGAACCGAAGCGTGGCTGTAGCCGGGTAGTGTTGACCAGTAAGTGAGATCAAGATTTCTCCAATTCCCACACCTCTAGCGTTTACCGCTCCATCGAAGAACATTTTCCAAGCATGAGTGTCTTCAGAGACTGCTTATATTAAATTTACCTCTTCATCTGGGAAGTAAGTGCTCAATGGTCGGTATTCTTCGTCAACCGTATTTTCAGCCAGATGATCTGCCAACACCTGGGCTTTCATTGCCGTACGAGTAACATAGACTATGTAAAACTCAGTGAGTAGAATATGCCATTTTGGTAACCTCCCTATGGGCATTGGTTTCTGGAATATGTACTTCAATGGATCCAACCTGGTTATGAGGTAGGTGGTGTAGGCTTGCAGATAATGTCTTAGCTTCTGAGCAACCCAAGTCAAGGCACAACAAGTTCTCTCCAACAGAGTATATTTTGCTTCATAACTGGTGAACTTCTTACTCAAGTAGTAGATCGCCTGTTCTTTCTTCCCAGTTACATCGTGTTGCCGGAGGACACAACCAAAAGAATTTTCCAATACCGTCAGATACAAGAAAAGAGGTCTCCCTGGCTCTGGTGGGACCAGGACTGGAGGATTTGACAGATATTCTTTGATCTTGTCGAAGGCTTCTTGACATTCATCCGTCCACTTGACTGCTACATCTTTCTTCAACAACTTGAATATGGGCTCACATGTGGAAGTCAGTTGAGCAATGAACCGGCTGATATAGTTTAATCTGCCAAAAAATCTCATCACATCCTTCTTAGTTCTTGGAGGAGGCAAATCTCGGATAGACTTTATCTTTGTTGGGTCTAACTCGATACCTCTCCTGCTGACTATGAAGCCCAGAAGTTTGCCTGATGGGACTTCGAATGCACATTTAGCCGGGTTCAGCTTCAAATCATACTTGCACAATCGCTCGAAGAACTTTCTTAAATCTCAAACGTGATCATCCTAAGTTAGGGACTTGATGATTACATCGTGCACATACACCTCTATGTCCTGATGCATCATATCATAGAAGATGGCGGTCATGGCCCTCATATAGGTCGCTCCAGCATTCTTCAGACCAAATGGCATAACCCGATAACAGTATGTACCCAAGGGTGTGGTGAAGGCCGTTTTCTCTGCATCTTCCTCATCCATCAACACCTGGTGATATCCTGCGTAGCAATCCACAAAGGATTGTATCTCATTCTTGGCGCAGTTATCAACAAGGATGTGGATGTTGGGCAAAGGGAAATTGTCTTTGGGGCTTGCCTTGTTCAAATCTCTATAGTCCACACACACCCGGATCTTCCCATATTTTTTTGGAACTGGGACTACATTGGCCAACCATGTAGTATACCGAACTACTCGGATTACCCCTGCTTTGAACTGTTTCGTGATTTCTTCTTTGATCTTATCACTGATGTCAGTTTTAAACTTTCTTTGTTTTTGCTAGACTGGAGGGCAATCGGGGTAAGTTGGCAACTTATGCACCACTAGATCAACACTCAGCCCTGGCATGTCGTCATACGACCAAGCAAACACATCTTTAAACTCAAACATGAGTTGGATTATTGCATCTCGGATTTTCTTATCTGTGTGTATGCTTATTTTGGTTTCCCGGATTTTCTCAGAAGTTCCCAAGTTAACCGGCTCAGTGTCATTCAAATTTGGCTTAGGTTTGTTCTCAAATTATTCCAGTTCTCGATTTATTTTCCTAAAAGCCTCTTCTTCATCATATTTCAGTTCTTGGTTCATTATTTCACAATTAGACAACGTGTTTGGATTTGGGCATGAAGTCCGCAAGCATGTCATGTTATTTAAAGCTGCATTATTATAACTGAAAAGAAAAAATAAAAGAGGAAAATAAAGAAAATCAGAAAGAATAAAGAAAAAAATGAACGATGAAATATTGATTTCATTTCTTGGAATTAGGAAGATAGCATGGTTTACATTGGGAATTTAAAGACACGAAACTAAAAGAAACAACTCTGGACAACTAAAAGATAACGAGTTACACCCTGGAATAACTCAGGATGCAGAAAAAGTAGCAGGACAGGTCTACCGAGACTCCCGCCTGATCAGAAATGGTGTAGCCTTCCAATTTTGGAGCTTGGCACTTGGTCCCATGTATAACACCTCAGCGGTGCTAGTACCCTCTACCGGTTGAACTATATGGGTTTCATAGAGTACTTTTTTCATTGCCCCACATATTTCTTCAATTTCTTCAGCCGTGAAAACCTCATCGTCTTCCTCTTCACTATACTTCGGCTTGACAAAAGTTTCATAAAAATGTGGCAATGGCTTTGGCAAGACCCATCCTTCCTTCTTTCTCTCATCTGCCCATTTTACATCATCTGGGGTAGGGTGGAAACCTATCCCGAAGAACTTTTCTGTCGTAGGCATAGTCATCAGCTCAGATATGCCTTGCAGAGACTTTACAAGTCCTTTTCCCAGCTTGAAACCATGTATGATCATTTCCTTGGCCACCATAATTGACGCATTGGATAGGAAAGGTTGAGGACAAGGGTTTCCTTCTTCATGCTGATCCACCACCACAACTTCAAATGCTTGGTAGACTATGTGCTTACTACCCTCCCTGGCTTCTAGGCATGGGACAAATAGGTCCCGATAGATTGACTGTTCATCTTCTCCATGGACCACAATTTCCTAATCCTCATATTCAAATTTCACCATTTGGTGGAGGGTAGAAGGTACAGCTCCATCGGCATGGATCCAGGGCCTTCCCAGAAGAAAATTATAAGACGTATCCATATCCAACACTTGGAATGTCACCTCTAAATCCACTGGTCGGATGGTCAAGATTAAATAAATTTCCCCGATGGTATCTCTTTTGATGCCGTCGAAGACTCTCACACAGACATTGTTGGGACGAATCCTTCCAGTCCCGATTTCCATTATCTGAAGTGTGGAGAGTAGGCAAATGTCAAACCCGAGCCTCTGTCTACCATGACTCACTTTACATAATATCCTTCATATTTGACGGTTAAGTGCAAGGCTTTGTTGTGAGCAGCTCCTTCTGAAGGCAAGTCATTTTTGTTGAATGAGATTTGATTGACAGCAAAGAACCTTTCCGCCATTCTTTCAAGTTGTTCAACCAAAGTTTCAACCGGAACATAGGCTTCATTCAGATTTTTCATTAACACCTTTTGATGCTCAAGGGATTTCAACAGTAATGATAGTAAAGACACTTGTTCAAGAAATTTTCGCAACTGATCGACCCCCTCATAGTCAGCCATTTTCATCTTTTGAAAGAAAACTTCTGCTTCCTCAGCACTCACAGGTTTCTTAGGCGGGAAACGCCTTTTGGAGCATTGTTCACCTCTTCCAGGTTTGAGTACTTTTCAACAGGGACATTTTTTGGAAGCCCTCCCAAGATCTTTTTCCCTTTATATGTAACCACCGTCTGATGATAATTCTAGGGCACTGCAGCAGGGTTGGTCATAGGCTTCTATGGCACACGTCCAATAACCACTGGCTCACTCAGCCGAGGTGGTTTGATTGTCCCCCACACCCCCACACCACATAGGCTTGCTTAGGTACGTACACTTGTGTTCCCTTTTTCAATTCCAATTTCTTTGGATGGCTCACAATCAACTTCGTTTCTTGACAGCTTTGCGGGACATAGAGAATTCCATCTTTGGAAGGTATCACTTCTGTTCTGGTTTCAACTTTCTTTTTTGGCTCCGTCTTGGTGACTTTGTTTTTCTTATCCCCTTTATCTTGCTTTGGGGCCACCTTTGGCTTTCTTTCTGCGTCAGTAATAGCAATGATGGCCTTTAATGCTGGATCGAACTCTTTATCCTCACAGATCATCCAAATCACAGGCCCATTATTGTGGGCTAGCAATGGATTGTTGGTCACATTTGGGACCTCCTCGACCCTCAGCACTATCTTCACCTGCTCTATCAAGTCTTTCACGGCTTTTTTCAATGTCCAACAGTTTTCTGTATTATGCCCCTCAGCTCCTGAGTGATAAGTACATCGGACGCCCCGCTGATAGGAGGGTGATTCTGGGTTTTGTCTGTTTGGAGGTATGTGCTGTAGCAAATTCATTTGAACAAGCTTCGGGAATAGACTAGAGTAGGGTTCGCCGATTGGTGTAACATTTAGTCTCCTGGGTGGTTCCCGAGGACGAAAGTTATTTTTTAGAGGATGGGGGTTATAGTGGTTTTGGTGAGAAGGTTGATTTCTTTAGAACGGGGCTTGATTTCTAGTGGCATGAGGCTGCGGCCGGGCAAAGGGTTGAGCGTTCATGACCGCATAAGGTGGAGGAGCATAAGCCATATCATGATGCGGGTAGTAGTGTTGAGGTGTTCTTTCAGAAAACATGGGTCTGGGAGCGAGATGCCTCCTTGCCCTTGACACTGCTATAGACGTTTCTTCTTTCTACTTTCCTTTAGCCATTCCTCCAGACCTGCCTTGAATGGCTTGGGAGGTTGCCCTGATAGATGACTGGCTCAAGATTCTACCCGTTTTCAAACCATTCTCTATCATCTCACCAATCTTGATTGCCTCTGTAAAAGGTTTGCCCATAACCGACATCATGTTCTAGAAGTAATCGGCTTCCTGGGCCTGAAGATATACAGTGACCATTTCCATTTCATCCATGGGAGGTTTACCCTTTATGCTTGCTCGCTCCACTTAATTGCATATTCCCGAAAACTTTCTGAGGATTTCTTTTTTAGATTCGCCAAGGAGTTCCTGTCTGGCGCAATGTCTATGTTGTACTGAAATTGTCGAACAAAATCTCTGGCAAGATTGTCCTGAATGTGCCATCGAGATATGTCCTGATCCATATAGCATTCTGAAGCTATGCCCACCAAACTTTCTCCAAAGTAAGCCATTAACAACTCCTCTTTTCCGCCAGCCCCACGCAATTAGTTGCAATACTTTTTAAGGTGAGCAATATGGTCGCCATGCCCATCATACTTCTCAAAATTCGGCGTTCTGAATTCCATAGGTAGGTGTACATGAGGGAACATGCACAGATCATTATAAGAAACACTCTTCTGCCCACTTAAACCTTGTACATTTTTCAGACTCTACTATAAACTCCTCATTTTTTTTGCCATCTCGTCCTGCTCAGGCGCTTTATGAGTTTTGTCTTGTCCAGGTGTAAGCTCAAACAGAGGTGGTTGGGAGTAAGTGTATGTGGGATATTGAGGAGGATCCGCTTGAAAGATAGGAATTTTGAAAGTGAAGGTCGAGGGATCAAAAGCGGGCCTAGGTAGTGAAGGTTGTGTGGTGGCGGAGCATGGTGGAACGGTAAAGATATTGGGAGCTACTCCTGATGTGAACACTTGGGGGCGTACCTCAGAAGGTGTTCCTATAAAGTGAGCAGACATGGTGGGCTATCCCAATGGGGTATTCGGATGACTGATGGGGATGTTAGAAGTACCACCGGATCTCGGGAACAACTTAGGAAAGCCGGGGATAGCATTTGGAGGCTCTCTTCCGTTAGTCCATGCATCCCACATCTCCATAACTCGGAGACATAATATCCGGTTTTCTTCAGCCGTGGCAGACTCGGAGGCCGGTATCCCTGAGATGGGGTTGTCTTTGGTGATGAGAACTGGTGGCAAAGTCATTTCAGACGACATTTTTGTATTTCCTTTTGATCTGGTAAAATATCGATGTGATGCCAACTTACCAAAAACCAACCATTGTTTCTAAAAATCTAAGCTGGAATTGACAGCAACAACGGTTAGTTTGAGACAAGTAACAGATAGTTAATCGCACATTGGGGTGTGATGCACCTATACAGTTAAATGAGTATCTACATGTTTGACATGGTTGCATGTGTCATCCCGACTTTTCTTCTCGTCTCTTTTTTTTTTATTTGTTTTTCCTTGCTTTTCCTTTGATTTCTGGTTTTCTCTCATTTTGATTTTTCTTTCCTTTCCATTTTTCTTTTCTTTCTGGCCTTTCTATTTTTGTGTTTCTTTTCCACTCTTGCTTTTCCTTTTATTTCCTTCCCTCGTATTTTTCTTTTTCTTAGGGTTACGGTCGAATCTTATGGAGATTGCCTACGTATCATGTCCCCGAAGCGTAGTTCTTACAAATAAATGCAATTTAAGGAAATAATTTTTGGATTTTTTTTTTCAATTTTTCATTAATAATACTTTGATTACAAAGATACTAGACTATTTGTTTTTTTTAAAAGGGGAAATTACAAATAGACTCAAAATAATGAAATCCAGACTCGATAACTAGGAATACATTAAAGCTTCAAATCCTAGGGCCCGCGGGGCATCATTCGGCATCGCTGCGGGCCTACGTGCAAGACCCCCTTGTAACTGCTCCAAATCATTCATAACTTGCCGAATAAAAATCATCACTGTAGCAAAGAAGGTAGTGCGACTCATTCTTTTGCCTGCTCGACATTTCATGACAATGTTATCCGCAATGGCTCGAATTCTTTCTCTGATCTGGCCCTTTTCCTGAAGTAGTCAGCTTATCTGCTGGTTGCGAGCCTCTAGCACCTGCGAGTCGTGGAAGTGACGGCCTTACAACAACTTCATTTCTTTCTCCATCTCGGCCATTAGCCTATAGCACTGTTCCCTCTCAGCCTGAAATTCCTTGTCCCACTGGGTTGCCTTGTCTTCAAGGGTATTCACTTTTCTTTTCAGATTAGCAATGGTTCCCTCATAATTTCTTTTCATTTGTTGCACAAATTGGGCTCTTTCCTCTGTCTTCTTTGACCACTGTGCTCGGATTTTTGCCATGTTCCCTTTAAATTTCTCCAATTCTTCCTGGCACTCTAAGACTTGCTTCTTCAGCCCTTTTATCAACCTCTCATCGGACCGGCTTCTTTCTTGATTTTTAGCAGCTATTTTCATTTGTTGTATTTGAGCCTTGAGAGCTTCATTCTCTTGGGTCAGTTTCTTTTTGTCACCTTCATCGGCTGCAGCTTGCAAGTTGTTTTCAAATCGAAGATCCTGAACCTGTTTTTCCAATGCTCATATTCAGGCCTTGTATTCTTTTTCCTTGGCTAACCAATCCCATTTTACCTGGGCCCCGCCGGTAAATTGTTGTACGTGTGGACTCTTGGCGGGTCTCTCAGAAATTTGAAATCTTTTGCCAAACCAGACCAAGTATTTGGGGTCCACTTCTCCTTTAGCCTGATCCCGCACTATGGTTTTAGGCTCAAGATACCTACATTCATTCCATATCTGGTAGATTTTTCCTTTCGGAAATACAGCTTTCGGGCCTAGTTCGATGACTTGTTTTCTCAGGTCTTCATCACCGTGGACTGTTTGGAACCTTCCCAGTTGCCACAAGACTCGGTAAGGAGCATAGGGTTGTATACTCCGAATGCCCATCAAGAAAATATAGGGTACTTCAGCTGATGTGTATACTGCCTCAGTAGCGGGAAGCCACCCAAAAGTTCACTCAATTTTGTTAGCAGTCAGAGATCTCAAACATGATAGCCAAGCCTCAGTACCCTCAGAGAATTCAATGCTTGTTACCCGGGTTTTAAATTCGTCAATACAGCTCAACCTGGTCAAACCATAGTTCATGTACCCAGTCTGGTGACAGAGATGCTCTTGTATCCATAGTTGTAGCAATAAATTGCAACCCTGAAAGAATTTACTCCCTTCTCGACATTTGGTCAAAGCTCGATATATTTCAGCTGCAATCAAAGGAACCAACATGCTGTTGGTTTTCTTTATAGCCACATCTAGCATTCCTACGAGGTCGATATCTATGTGACCATCTTTTTGGGGACAGATCATGACTCTCAAGAAGGCTACCATGAAGGCTAAACCTCGTCGTGCCTCCCATTTATCTTTGTTTCCATCGTGTGTCAAACCAGTGTTGGGCTCCTCGAAACCTTTCGGGTTGCCATATCGGTGGTACAAGAAATGGAGAGTGCAATATCCTTCCGATAAATTCTTATCCTGAACATCCCGGCTGATACTCAATAAGTCCAGAAATCTATGTAGAGTTACCGGTCTCGGTGCCAATGGATATCGACCCCTGAGGTTTCTATTAAGTCCTGCATACCCTGCAACCTCTTCTAATGTTGGTGCAAGCTCAAAGTCCGAGAACCGGAACACGTTGCGAGTTGGGTCCCAGAAAGGTATCAGTGCTTCAATAATATCCGGCCTCGGCTTAATGTTCAATAATCCGACCAGGCCACCTAGAATCTTTACCACCGTTTCTCTACTGCCTTTTCCTAGGTCATTCCACCACATGTGGAACTTCAAAGGGATCTCACTCAGGACTGAGAAGGATTCAATGTCAATTGTACTCATCCTGCACATTTGTTTAAAATGACTCAAGGCTTTATTTTGACCCAAAAAGAAAAAGTGGCTATTTTTCAAAAAAATTATTTCAAGAAATATAAAGGCGTGGTTTTGTGGATACAACCTTTCAGCACTTTGGGGAAGAAGATTTTAAGGTTGCCCGCTAACCGTTTAAAATGACTCAGGGTGGCTGCTCTTGCAAAAAACAGCCTTCCGGCGCCCTTTTGGGGACATTCGGCTTATTTCAACAAGGATGACATCACCTGACTTATTTGTGACAAAAATTAAAATTTTTATTGTTTTTGGCTATTTTTGCAAAAGGGAAGTTGGACCCGATGAGGGTTGCCTACGTATCTCACATCCGGTGAGAATCAAACTGGTGTAGTTCGGGCACATTTGTTTTGTCAAAACCAAATATTTGTTAAAAAATCCTTTTTTTCTCTATTTTCCCCCTTCTTCTTTTTTCAAAAATCCGGCAACATTTCGGTACTATTTGGGCATTGGTTTTTCAGAACAAGTGGTTACCCTCATTAGTCCTAACACTGCTATTTTTTTCAATTTTCTCTTATACAAACCGGTCAACATGCAAAGCCGAGCAAATATATGCACAAGTAGCACGTAAGATGCATCATGATGGTCTTTTCATTTCAGGTTACCTATCCTAGACGGACCCAACCCCTGTGTTGAGTCCCCTAAGTCAAATGCACATGATGCAAACAAACGTTCCTACTAGGGATCTGGCATGAGGCATTGTTATACTAGGTTTAAGCCCTGGGTTTATTGTTCTAGACTTGGCTTACCCAAGTGGACAACTCAAGCCGGGGGGTAGCGTACCGGGGATACAGAAGCTCCACCGGCTTAGCAACTTATCCGAACCTCGTTCTAAATGGGAAAAGACTCTAAACAGAAGAGAAGCTACAAGAAGTGCACCCTTCTCCATGATGCAGAAGACTCAGAGAGAGGAAGGGAATCGTAGCAATTTATATATACAATTCAGCAAATAACACAACGGTAAAATATTTAGCACATATAACATGAAACATGTAGGAAAATCAGATAAAGCCAAATATAACAGCTATTCTAAGCTCGAATTCTTGAACCCTGAATCGAAATTTTGGGTTCGTATCCCCAGCAGAGTCGCCAGAGCTGTCACACCTCCTTTTTTACACACATACCCCGAATGATAGTGTATAAGGGAGTTTTTCCACTTTAACTGACATTATTCGAAATGAGATTATTTATTTATCAGAGTCGCCACTTGGGATAGGTTTGGTTTTTGGTGTCCCAAGTCACCGGTTTATCTTGAATCCCAAATCGAGGAAAATTCGACTTCCTCGTGAAGTCTGCGAACCAGAAATTCTAAGTAAGGAATTCTGTTGACTCGAGGGAAGGTGTTAGGCACCCTTGGATCCCGTGGTTCTAGCACGGTCACTTAAATGGTTATAATTGGCTAAAAATCTGATTTTAATACATGTCATCCTATAGTGCAATTTTTTAAATTATTTACCGTTTTTAATTAATAATTTTTAGGAAATTGAACGTCGTTTAAAATATGTTTTTGGATTATGTCACATGAAATGCACCCGGATCCTCGACACATTTTATTCAATATTTTGGGATTTGGATTTGGGTCACATGAAATGCACACCCGAATTTAGGAAGGTAAAATTATTAAAGAACGCGCCTAAATCGACTAACGTGTTATTAACTTTGTGGGAGGCCATGAAAATTCGCTAAATGGAACGTCCAGAGTTCTAAATATTTGTAATGAGGTAATTAAAGAGGGCCACGGAGTTTGTGAATTTATTTGGCGCGGCGCAACTCGTTTAATTTTAAAGGCCATCCTAAAATGGACTATTATTTTTCTTTTAAAGATTGTCTTTAAAGCAACTTAATTAATTAACATTATTAATTGACTATTATTATAAAGCATTCAAGGAATTCGGGCCTCAAACTCAAGTCCACACTTAAACAAGAGAAAAACCTCTTAATTCAAATATGCTACCTAGCTTGGAAGACCCAAAATTATGTTACAAAATGAAACTCATAATTCTAATCAAAGCCTTCGGCATTTTTGGGCTTCAAAATTGGCCCCAAGAAGAAGGATAATTTTAGTTAGATTTTTATGAGGAGCTGTCTAACATTGGGCCCCAACATAAGCCCAATTTGGAAAGCAAATCAGAACTGGGACGGGGCTATGCTTCAGCAAAGCTGAGGCTCAAATCATTCAAAGCAGGCTATCAAGCCTTGACACATTAGTAAGCCCTAAACCAAACATTGGATCTTAATTGGATTTTACAGCTACTGGATTTATTTCAAATTGAATTCAGTGATTTTTGTAATAAAGGAACAATGTAGACTCGTTCAAATCAACAACTTCTAATTGTTAAATACAAATTTCATGTTCAGATCGTGTTTAAGCTAATGAATTGCTACAAACATTTATAGAATTCAATGAATTAACATGAAGCAATTATCATTTACACTGAAGCCTTAAACTCAAGGACTTAATACAATGAAAACGCATGTTCTCTGATTTCAAAGACAAATTACTGATATCAAATACTGAAGTACTGCACTACTACAAACATTTATTAGGCCTGAACTTAACATTGATATGAGCACACACACTGATTTCAGAATCAGTTTCAAGTTCACAATATTTTTCAATTTTAAAAGTTAAACTAACACAAGAAATTAAACTATACTAAGGCTAATACTTTAAGATGAACAGTCACAAATCTAACAGTCTAGTACAGTCCAGATTAATTATAATGAAGACTTAGCCAAGTTAGGGAACTACTCGAAATACAATAAGGCATTAAAACAACCAAAATCTACAATAGAAATCACGCATCAACTTCATTTTATTTTCAACTTGAGATCTACATTGTAATGGATTCAGGATGTGTACTTGGAGATATAAGGAAATGTAAGAGAAGAGAAGAATCAACAGCAGTAAACAGATGGTCAAATAGCAGCTTAAAACCAAATTCACAGCCCAGCAAATGGCATTAAACAGTCCAGGAAATAGTTTCACACAAATCAGCTACAACAAGCACTCGAACTAAGCTAGAATGGCCCAATTTGCACTTGAAATAACACAAGAACTTCTGAACCTTTAACTAACCAAAACTTCAGATCTTTCAGTGCTTGGAGATCTAGGATTTGAGCTCTACAAGCTCGGAAATTCTCAGATTCAAAAGGATTTCTGCTGATTTTCAGTATGAATTCTCATCTTTCAAAGTTTAAGATTTTTTTTTTGGTTTTTTTGTTTGAATTTGGGATTTTCAGGTCTATCTCTACTTCTCAAAGCTTTTGGATTTTGAATTTTCAAATTTTTGATCTCCAAGGGGGGTTGCTCTGATGGTAAGCAACCCCCACTTCCAACCAAGAGGTTGTGAGTTCGAGTCTCCCCAAGAGTAAGGTGGGAAGTTCTTGAAGGGAAGGATGCCGGGGGTCTATTTGAAAACAGCCTCTCTACCCTAGGGTAGGGGTAAGGTCTGCGTACATACTACCCTCCCCAGACCCCACTAAGTGGGATTATACTGGGTTGTTGTTGTTGTTGTTGTTGTTGTTGTTATTGTTAAGGCTTCTAGAAATTTGTGTGGAGTTTTCAGATTTTTAAACTTGTTCAATAAGGCAATGAGCATGCCTTTTTATAGGCAACGCTTAGGGCAGCCTTCAGATTTCTGTTTTACCCCTAAGTCCCTATTTTATTTTTAGTTTTTTAACTATTTAGTCCCTTATTTATTGGCTTGTTGCCCAAGTTACACTACTATGATTCTGAAATTCCAATTAGAACCCCTTCTATGTGCTTCTAGTGGCTTCTAATTTCAGTTGCCAAAGATTCGCTGCTCCCAAATACCTAAACTACACTTCACACCCCTACTAATTACCCTTCAAAACCAGAATGGGTCATTGGTCAACTGACCCAATAGTTCTTACCCAAAAGGAGTCGGAATTGACCCAAAATCCAAACCCACACCCTAGGCCCATATACTAAAGCCCCAACCTTCAACTGAATAAAGGAGCAAGAAACTGATTCATCAAATCGTTAATGAAATTACTGACTAAACCTAAATAATCCCAAACAAAACCAAATTCTAGCAAAAATAAAATCAAATATGTGCTAATCTTAATCACACAACTGGATAGCTAGAACCACTAGTTTTAATTAAACTAAAACTAATTCGAACACATAAAAATACAAGAAGCAAGAAAGAAAGAAAAATGAAGAACATGGAAATCAAACGCGACTAGTCATGCTTTCTTTTTCATCATGCCAGCAAAAGTGATTGAAGAAAATAACAAAGAAAAGACGAAGCAGAAAGATTTTGAAAATAAACAATCCAGGCTAGATGAGGCAAACAAGTGACAACTGATAAAACAAAAATAAAAGAAAATAAAAGGAGGTAAAGTGAAGGTAAAATACCTAAGGAAACAACCCGAACAAGTCTTGAATTCACAAACTCAATCTTCGATTATTGGCCGAAATGGGCCACAATCGTGTGTTCTCAAATGAAAACACACGGATGGAGCCAATTTCGACCTCCAATCTTATACCCCCTGACGATTTGAGATTTTGGAATTAGGGTTTGTCCCTCGAGTCAGATTCGAGAGGTCTCAGGGACGTTTGAGGGGAACTGGTACAGGATTTAATCATGAGGGAGGCGAAGGGGGCCTCCAGGTATTGATTTGGGAGTGGTTGAGGTCGGCGCCGCCATGTGCGGCGGAGGCGCCGCCGTGTGCGGCGGAGGCGCCGCCTAAGGTTTGGGTTATTCGACAACTTTGACGGGGATTTGGGGAAAATGAAGGTCAGATTTGTGATGAGGATGGCGAGGAAGTGTTATGGTGTAATTTTGGAGTCGTTTGGTGACCGGCCGCTGCCATGAGGCGATTTTCGGCAGCGGTCTAGGGCGGTGGACAACGCAGACGGTGGAGGTCGTCTCTGACGAGAGTGGGGTGAGAGAGACGGGTTTTTTTGGGGGGGGGAGGGTAGGGATCTTTAGGACATATGTATATTTTTAGCAAGCCAGTTCCTGGTCCGTCCGATCAAATAAAATGGACGGGTGAGATTGAGAGGTGGAGATATGGCGCCGTTTGGTTGGGGTATGGGAAACAGACCGGGTTGGGGGCGTTTGG
Organism: Nicotiana glauca; assembly: GCA_026770625.1. Lineage (NCBI taxonomy): Eukaryota > Viridiplantae > Streptophyta > Magnoliopsida > Solanales > Solanaceae > Nicotiana > Nicotiana glauca. The sequence goes on along the minus strand of MU754787.1, from coordinate 85,401 downwards.
GCTTGGGTCAGGATCACAAGTTGGCCCAAAATTGGGCCAGCCTGATTTGGCACCTTTTTTTAAAATTCTTTTCATTTATCTCATTTATTTATTATTATTAATTTTTCTAAAATTAATTAAATCCCGATTTAAAAAGGAAACTAAACAAAAAATGTAAAATGACTATTTTTGTTATTTTTTCTTGTTTTTGGTAATATTAATTAACTAATAAAATTAATCAATATAAAATTGAATCCTATGTGCAAAGGTGCTATATTTTTTGTATATATTTTTTATGAATTACACCAATTAAAGATGCACAAAAAATGCAAACAAACATAAAAACATGCGATTAAATCCTAAAAATTAAATTATTAAAGGAAAAATCCTAATTTTGATGTATTCTATAGGAATAATTCAAGCGAGGCAAAAATCACATGCTCATAAGTATAATTTTACATACCAAACCTTTCAAATGTGTGTCAATTACATACTATTTTTGACTAGCCTCTAAGACGTGTGAAACACGACCAATACGTCGCGTGAAAAGTTATTTTCTGCCTCACCTGACAAATTACAACGTCTAATTATTGGAATCTGGACCATTTTCCTAACTCTAACGCCCACTTCTTCATCTTATTATTGTTAAAAGCAACCATTTTGCATCTTCTTCAAATTAAGAGGAACCAATTTTAGAAAAATCCAACCCCATCTTCACCTTTCACATCTAATATTTTCAAGCTGGATATATTTGTTCAATTAAAGTGCAATACATAATTATTCTTCTGTCAATTCTCGTATTAAGATTCATATTGAATGGAGAATTCGGGTCCAAATAAACCCTAACTATTTTGACCCACCCATCTAAATCAAAACGATTGAACAACCTAAAATGAGAATACTAATTTGAAAATGACGAAAGTAACAACAACAAATACCAGAGATGTTCTCGTCAGAGTTGCCTTCAAAAGCTAGGGCTGAAGAACATTTGGTGAAAATGGAATTATGTTTGTTAATTTGGTCGAGGAGTTGTTTTTAATCGATCGGGTCGGATCTTTTTTTTGGTCGGGATTAAAAAAGGGTCGGGTTGTCCATTTTAATTAAAGAATCATTTGTTTTTTAATTAAAATAAGCGCGTGTATACACAACATTGAATATTAACTAGGCTGGTCAAAAGTAGTGTGTAATTGACACACATTTGAAAGGTGTGGTGTGTAAAATTATACTCGTGGTCAACAGGTATGTAACGGTGATATGAGTTTAAGATGGATGGGTAAACTATGTATTTCGCCTTTCTTTAACAATAATTATCTCATATGTCTTTTAAATATTCTGAATTATTTATTATTGTGACTTATTGTATTTTTTATGTTGTTTTTAACTATGTAAACTTTATTTTAAAAAGTTTATAGATTATCTGAATTCACATAAAAAATTAAACAGTTACTCTGAATCTTATCACATAAAGGGAGCATTTATAGTATAGTTCCAGTGTATGTGAAGACATGTGCCTTGCATTCGTTAGGGTGACACAAAATATTAGTGTATGTAAATTTATTGGTTATAGTTGACATATTGTTGTACTCCCTCCCTATCATTTTATGTGAAGTGAAGTGATTGATTGAAAACGAATTTTAAGAAATAAATACAGATTTTAAACACATAAGCCTACGAAGTTCAAACAATAAAGAAAAACTGTTGACATATAAGCTAAATTAATGCAAAATATTTTATTTTTTAACTATATAATAAGTGAAGCTTGCAAGGACGACGAAGGGGTTTACGTAAATATAGGCTTCTTTTGTAAACATATCTTTTTGTCTAAAAAAAACAAACACGTGTCCTACTAGAAGTCCCACCCTTTTACACACTTTGGTTCCCGTTTCAACTCTCTTTCTCTCATTCATTCTGATCTAATCTTTCAGCCATGGTGAGTTTTTTCTCCAATTAATCTTTTTCTTATTGCACTTGTTTCTGGGTAAAGTTTTGCTACATTCTCTTCCTTTTCGTTTAACTTTCTAATGGTTTCTTTTTGTTTTAATCTTTTACTTTTGATGCTCTTTTTTGGTTTTCACCCGTGACTTTTTAATTTTCTCACTACAGAGAAGCAGGAAGATGGATATTATGTGTTTCCTCTGTTTCTCCAACCATGCATGTGTTAATTTAAGTGGCTGGCAACAAATTTTAGGGCTTTCTTTAAAGAAGACTATATTTTCTTCCAGAATTTCTGAAACTCTCATCTAATATCCTTAGCATAAGAGATTAACAAGGAAACCAGGATAGGTTATCTGTTGTTACTTCTGTGCGCCGGATAATATTTCTTCTCCAGCTTGTGTTTCGATTTCTTCTAAATGGAAAAAACAGAATACGACACTGCACCTATATAATTTTTCTCCCTTCCTTTTTTTTTTCTTTTTAAAGTGTGCTTGTTAATAATAGTCGTTGAAGTGGTCTATGCACTTAGGTGTTTGATGATATGCCTGCCATATTTTGTTTGGAGTAATGAAGTTCACATATTTTAGGAGAGTTGTGCTTATTTGATACTTGCAAGCCAAATTCGTTTCTTCTGATGCCCCTAAAAGCTCCTTATACATTCCATCTGAATAACCCTAGATGCAGAGTAAAAGGTGTGGATGTCAGTTTGCTCCTTAAATCAAGTGATTTCGTGCAAGAACAAACTGCAAATTGTAAGAAAAGGTATTAGTACTATTGAAAATTTACGCTTCTCAATGAAACTTTACAGATCGATCGAGTTGCAAAATTCTTTTACTTTTATCAATGTTTTTGGAACCTGAGGGTGTATATTGTGATATTTGAGTGTATATCTGAATATGAACTTTTTCATGATGGATAGTAGCGGATGATGTAAAGTCATATATTCTCACAAGTTAGCAACTGGCAGATATATACAAGGCATATCTTTACAAAAACAAATGACATGTCACTGTCTTACTTTCTCGATTATTAGTATTCGTCTTGCACATGCAAAATTGTCGAAGGTATAATTGAGTTGCTTGAACATACTTTTCCGTCCCTATTTTCTCTATGTCCTTTACTTCCTAATATCTAACAAGAGGAAGTGAACTTTAAATGTGAGAACTTGAATAGACTGCACGATGAGTTACTAAATCAAGTATCAAGAGGCAAAATTGAAAGTAGAGGAGCCACTTATGAATTTACTAGGAAAGAAGATGAGCTTGCTGTCACAAGAAATTGTACGAAGCAATCAGTTAAAAGTAAAAGAAAGGAGATTGTTGCTCAAACATCTAAGGTCTACAAATGATAAGCTTTGATGTGGTTATTAGATATTTAGCTGAATATGTCACTACATCATCTAACTAAATCTATTATGTTTCATGGTATACTTTATGCAATATTTTTCTTTATTCCATATTGTGGTCCGATTTTTATTTATTTCTGATTGTGTTAACATTATTAACACACCCGGTCATGTTGATTTTGCAATTGAGGTGGAAAAACCATTGCGTGTTTTGATGATTTTATTCTTGTCCTTTATAGTGTTGGTGATGGGGAAAGTTAGTTGATTACTGTTGATAGGCAAATAAGATATATGAAATTTTAAGACTAGCTTTTATTAAAAAACATGATTTAATGGGTGCAGAATCATGGAATGTTCTCAACCAGGTTAGTTATGTCTCTTCGGAGACCTAATGTGCTATTAGAGTTTAAATTAATTTTTTGGTTAAATAAGTTAAATTTTACTGATCCTGATTTTGTTGCTTTGCTACCGGGTGACATTTTGTACTGTTACCTGGTATTGCTCAGAAATTGGAAGCTGGCAAGGTCATTGTCATCATAATTGAAGGAAACTAAAAAGGATTAAATTTGTTGAAGTGCCAAATAAACCCTTAAAGAATTAATGAAGGTGAGGAAGACATCGTGTAAAGTCAGAATTTTATGCTAAGAATCAACATTTGTATTTTGCAGTTAACAAAGAGCCTTTATATCTGTTATCTTGGGGTATAGAAAGTATTGTCTTCTGTGTGAACATCTGCTTCTTGATTCAAGGCTACAATCGTCGCTTGAGTTTGCCATAGAGGAGGCACATGCCTGCCATTAGAAGAAACCTAAGGCAATTAGTTCATCTTTGAATAGGTAGCCCTTATTATTGTTATTGACTTTCTTCTACATACTGCTTAGCATCATATAGTCTTGAAAATACTATATGTTGCTTATATTTCTCAGTTCAATGGTTTATCAGGAGTTTAAAGGCAGAATTGGGAACGTTATCAAATCACAATCAGGGTGTAAGGTGATGTTTGCTTTACAATATATAGATGTTGTGGTAACGAAGCGTCTTGGTCACAATATATTTTCTCCAAGGAGTTCTACTTCCATGAACTACTTTTTTCTTCCAAAGCTCCTTTTAAATCTCCTTTTTGGGCAAAGCTGGGAGGAATACCCTGCTTCCTGAAAAACACCATTAAAACATCAAGCTATAGAGATTACAGATTGCTGACCTCAATAACATCTCAGGATACAAAGATATTATAAAACATGAATATGTGCGGAAGTTGTTCTTTTATGCAGAGAAACTGACACTTTGGCAAATATAATTCAAGTTAAGGAGTTGAAGCAACAGATTCAGTACAAAGTAAGCAGATTAAGATCTTTTTATTCATACAACTCAGGAAAAGGAAGCTTCTCTTTCTTTTAATTTGAAGGACAGAAAATAGACACATTGAGGTATGGAGCATAGAAAGAAAGGGACTTTACTATAGCACTAATTTTTCATAATTTGAGGCACTCAGAAAAGATGAAAGATTGTACTCAAACATATAATACCTTCTATCTCAGCATTAGTAATCAGTTCTTCATTCACCTTATCCTTTGTAGTAGACTCCTTAGTAGGTGAATTTGGAATGGTGTTCAAAGTTCACGCGTTCTTCTGATTTCCCTAATCTATTTTGTTCTCTTAAAACTTCTTAATCTTTCACTTGATAATCTGCAAGAGAACAAAGAATAGATAATTAACATAACAGGATTCAACAACGTTTCCATCAAGTTCTATTTACTCTGTCATAATAATGTTGTCCTTTTCGATTTGTCCCAAATAGGTACTCATATTAAAGAGGAAAGTTTCTCCCTCAACATTTACCGGTGCCCAAATATATACTTCATTATATTGTTTCAAACTTAATGTGACATATTACCAACTAATGTTTTAACTTTTTCATATTTGAAACATTATGTTAAACACTTCCAAACAGATCCCACCAAACTGCATAAGACAACCTATCCAAACATTTTACTCTCATTAACAACAAAATATGTATCTTTAATGGGACATATCCAAGGGGACTTTAATTTAGTAGCCATATTAGTTATTACTTAGTTGTTGAAGAAATAGATGATATCATTATTTACGGAGAAAAAGTTGAGAAAAGAAAATTCATGATTTAGCACAAATGCACAATTCAGGCAGATCAACAAGTGGAGCAGGTATTCACAGGTATGAGTTTACGTGTTTGATTGAGGATGGCATTTTTCTTAGATCTTAGAGTTAATACTTGCAAATAACACATTGACTCTTTGATTTTATTGAATTTTATTTTGGCTAAATTGGGAGCAAGTGATGTTGGTAAGTCAAGTGAGTATTTAGTAGGAGAAAAAGTAGTGTGGGTAGTGAATTGGTACTTCCATTTATAGATGAATTTCTTTAGAAAATAAGTGCCCGTTTTCTGTGGAGATACTGCAACCACAATGAAGGTAAAGGAAAGATCAAACTTTCCATTTGATTTCTTCGTCCTCTTTACATTTTGTTCATCTCACTTCAATTTATTTTTTCAACCTTGTGAAACTTGTGAGTGGCGGATTGCAAGTTCTTCTATTTGTTTTGGCTCGGTTTGGCAGATTCATTTTCATTTGGGAACTCTAGAAATTTGGTGATTTTTTCTCCAATTAATACATCTACATAGTTCAAGATGACTTATTTTGATTTAGTCAATATATAAAAAAGAAACCATGCAAGATTTTTCCACTATGTATTTTGTTTTTTTTCTTCTTATATCTAGGATTTAGATACAGGAGAAATCCGTCATTTCTTAATTTCATGTGGAATTTAAAAATGATTGATTGAAATATGTTTCTAGCTACATTTTACGAATAAATTGTTTTCTTTCACTTGTGATGTAAAAGAGTGGTAGAGAATTATATTTCATAGTTTGTTCTGAGCTGAAAATTTGAGTCTGGTATAGGTCTTAACTCATTTCTGTTTCCATTCATGTTGCTAGAGCTATTATTCAAAAGGACAAGACAAATTTGAGAGTGCTAACTTCACATGTGAGTACATCCTTTTGAGGTGATTTAGCATAATTTTATATTCCATGCCATTTGATTGGAGCACATAAAGTTATATGCCAATTGGTTCTCAGTAGCTCAATATACTCACTATTCACTACTGTTAAATGGCTATTTTGTGAATTAGCAGTTTGTTGATTCTTAAAAAATTCAAGAGATGAAATGATAGAGGTAATAAGAGATGAAATGATAAAGGTATTATTGCAGGAAAGTTGAACTTCTTTCAAGCATCTTGGTTTGCTAATGAGCTGAGTTGTATACTGAATTCTACTTCTTACATACATCGTTATAGATACTCAGTCCTAAATAAAAAGAAAACTCCAACATTTTCAAGAAAAGCGTAAGAAGGAAAAGAAAGAAAAAAGGAAGAATAAGGATCCACTCTGTTGATTGTATTCAGTACATGATTGTAAAAAAAATTCCAAGAAAACCTCTATTAGTCTTTGAGTGTAGAGTAATCTTAACATGTAAATTTACCAAGTTAAAATGGTAATCAAATATGTTTTAAAATAATAGACAAGATAACAGTCTAACTCCAAGAATCGGAAATAATGAATGCATTCTAAGTTTAGATATTGTCCTATCTATAAGGGTTGAGACTCAAGCCCAAACTATCTGTTGAAACTGTAACATGTACAACCCTATAATCATTAGTATCTCTCAAAGTGCAAACCAATTCCTTGGCCAGTCCAGTATTGCATATCAATCTCCAACTTACATGATCATGTGTTCTACGGAACAGTAATGGCTAATTATCTCTTATCCACCATATTTTTTATGCTTTGGGACAGACAAATGTATGATTGTTTTTCTTGAACCTGTAATTATTTTAAGTAGTAGTAAGTTACTATTTAAAATAATTTGGGACGGATGTCATTATTTGTTGAAATTCAGGAAATTATGCTTAGTGAAACTATGTTTGCAATGACAAACTTTGGCATACATGCTCAAACAGGTAGTGACTTGTGCATAACTGAATGATGTGTCTTTGTTTAGTGAACATGGAGAGGCGATTTCATTTGTTTTCATTGTCCCTTAGATTTTAATATTTGTCTTTTTGTTTTTTCCTTAAAATGAGCTTAGCAAAAATATGGTTCTGATGTTTCTACTTATCTTCTACGAGTATAGTATTTTCTGCCTAGAGGATACTTCGAACAGAAGGATTATAACTAACAATGGAGGACTTTCAAAAGTGATGCACTCTTCTTTGGAGGGACTTTCGAAAAGGGATGCAGCTTGTATGGTTCAGTATCTCAGTGGGTTTTGTTTTTGTAGCAAGATGAACAATGTACAGTGAAAGTAAACTGCATAACGTATTGTGTTGTAAATACATATTTCATAATCTTCTAGATACTCAATGGATGCTTTTAGTACAAAATGTTGATATGTTGCTAATATAAATATTTGATTTCAATAGTAAGAATCAAGTATAAAATTAACACAGACAGCAATGTCGGGCACGTGATACGAGGTTAAATTGGCAGCAAATCAGAGTTGTATGAGGAGCTTGCGGAGTTGTACCTAACGGATAAATTAGTTAAGGTTATATGTTAGCGGAAGTTTGTAGTTAGAGCAATTAAGTCCCTTAATAGTTTTAATGTAAGTTCGGGTAATTATACATTTGTCCGGTTAAGTATTACATTTTAGCACTTAGAGTCCCACAGAGTTAGATATGAACTTTTGCCTTCTAGCTAGTAGTGGAGGCATATATACTCTGTAATTTCAGTATCTGATCATGAATGAAATATTCCCATTTTAATTTCTTCTTCTCTTTCTTAACTAGCTGTAGAATTAGCCCTAAACCTAGTTGCCGGAACAGTGGTATCAGAGCACCTTTCCGGCTCTGTGGAAGACTGTTGACTGAGATGAATGAGGTCGTGAATATGATGCAGAAGATGTCTGTAGAGATGTCCAGCTTTTTAGCTAGACAAAACCAGCCTGAAGCTAACCATGAGCAGATTTGCAGAGGTCAAGAAGAGGCTCTGAATGAAATCAGAGAAGTGCTTAATGAGGTTATTCATGGAGGCAAGAGACCTGAGCGAGACAAGAATGCGAGCATTGCAGAGGAGTTGTACTCTCTAAACGACAAGCCCTTTAATTTTTGTGAGTTAGCTACTCCTTCGACTGCTGTAATTAATGCTTCTTTAGGAACCAGTGGAGGAGTAGTGTCTTCCACTCTTCCTCCTGTTAGTGAACCTATACAGACCTCAATGCATCTGCAACAAGCTAGGCCTAGCCACCCTTCTTTAGGTTCCATATCTCATAGACCTTCTGTACCAAATCAACTATTCCAGCCATTTCACACCCAAGGTACTCAGCCTAGCCATTCATCACACCTAAGAGTTAACCAAATCTCACCACAACCATATATTGGTCCACCTGACCTAACCAGATCTGCCTACCCATATTAAAACCAACATTCAGGACATGTTAACCAACATACAGTATCCCCACACCTTCCTAATCACTAGATGCACTATCCACCAGCTTACAACTTCCCAAACACTCATATACCCTCTTCTCTATACCATCAACTTCCCTATGTGCCTCAGTCACGACACCACTACTGAAAAGAGTTGTTGATTTATGTTTAGTCAATAATGGCATGTCAATTGGAAGAGTTGGTGGAAAGAGTTGACATGAATGCTAGGAGAAAGCTTCCTCCTTTGATGTCACCCATGACATCAAGAGGAAGTAGTTTGATGTCACCAATGACATCAAGAGGAGGTCTTTACCTCTATAAATAGACGCTCTCCTTCATTTGTAGAATTCATCCCAAAAATAATACAATACATTGTAGTGAGTAGAGAGTTAAGAGAGAAATTCTCGTAAGTGTAATTGGGAAATCTCCCATTCCTTTGTAAATAATAGAAAGGCAATTGTTCTCTAGTGGACGTAGGATTATTTTGATCCGAACCACGTTAAATCTTGTGTTCTTTGTTTTACGTTTCCGCTAACAATTGGTATCAGAGCGACATGATTCATAACGATCCAAGGAGGAAGAACAAGCAAAGATGAGTTTCATGAAGTTTGAAATTGATAGATACAGTGGACGCAACAACTTCAATATCTGGAAGATCCAGATGATGGCGTTACTGCGGAGGAAAGGTTAAATCCATGCTATTGACGGAAAGTATCCTAAGGATATATCAGCTCCCGACATGGAGAAGATTGAAGGGGATGCATTGAGTGCAATCCAACTATCCCTTGCACCTAACGTGCTTTGTGAAGTGAGTACAGGTACCGAAGAGACGGCCAAATAGTTATGGGAAAATCTAGAAGGGCTATACCAAGACCGATCATTGACAAAAAGGATGTTGTTACAACGACGTCTTCACACATTTAAGATGGGGTCAGGTACTTTGTTACAAGATCATTTAGATGCATTCAATAAACTTGTCATGGACTTGTAGATTGCAGGAATTAAAAGGGAGGAGGAGACACTTGCATGTGCTTTGCTATTTTCATTGACTTCAGGATATCGTGATATTGAGAATTCAATGATGTATAGCAAGGAGCCTATCAAGCTTGAGCAAGTGCGGCAGGCACTTAACTCTAGTGATGTGCGGAGGCACATCGAAGGAGACAGAGATGACCATGCAAGTGGGCTCTTTATGAGAGGCCGGACTAGCCAACAGGGAAAGAGCAAATCAAAGTACAGATCAAAGTCTCGTGTGAACAAGAAGAATACAGAGTGTTGGGGTTGTGGCAAGAAGGGGCACTTTGAACGAGATTGCCCAATGTCAAAGTCCAAGGAAAAGGCGAGTGCATCTACAATTGAACAGGTACATGATTTTGATAATGATTATGTACTAACAACATCGTATAATAATAGTAATTATGGAAACAAATGGGTGTTAGACTCTGTTTGTACTCTGTATATGACGTTCCAAAAAGACTGGTTTAGCAGCTATGAGAAAAATGGAGGAACCGTAGTAATGGGCAATAATGCAACTTGTGCAATAGTTGGAATTGGCTCAGTTCGAGTTCGTTGACATGATGGAGTCGTGAGGACTATTACACAAGTCCGTTATGTTCCTGATCTGAAGAAGAATTTTATCTCCTTGGGTACTCTGGATGAACAAGGCTACAAGTACATGAGCGAAGCAGGAACTATGAAGGTGACTAAAGGTTCTTTAGTCATGCTGAAAGGCAAGTTGGAGAACGACCCTTACACATTGGCTGGAAGCACCATTGTTGGCTCTGCAAATGCATCTACAGTGCAGTTATCTAATGATGACAAGGCAAGACTATGGCACATGAGACTGGATCATATGAGCACACGTGGACTAGAGATGTTGAGCAATCGTAACCTTTTGGAAGGTGAGAAGATCATCACATTTGACTTATTTGAGCACTGCGTTATAGGGAAGCAGAAAAAGGTCAGCTTCAACACTGGCAAACACAAGACAAGAGGAGTGCTAGACTACATCCATTCAGATTTATGGGGTCCCTCTAAACTTCTATCTAAGGGCGGAAAGAGGTATCTTCACACTTTTATTGATGATTTCTCACGAAAGGTTTGGGTGCATTTTTTGAAGGCAAAAAGTGATGCTTTTGAAGCATTTAAAGAGTGGAAGATTTTGGTTGAAAATCAAATGGAGCGGAAAATCAAGTATCTTCGCACAGACAATGGCTTGGAGTTTTGAAATGAAGAGTTTAACGAATTATGCAAGGTTCATGGGATCTCAAGACATAGGACGGTCAGTCATACCCCACAGCAGAATGGAGTTGCCGACAGAATGAACAGAACTCTTCTTGAAAAGGCTCGTTATATGCTCATACAAGCCAAAATGTCCAAAGTATTTTAGGCTGAAGCAGTTCACACTGCTGCTCATATTATCAATCGATCTCCAGCATCGGCAATTGACTTTAAGACTCCGAATGAGGTATGGTTAGGTGAACCCTCTAACTATTCATACTTACGAGTATTTGGGTGTCCAGTTTATTATCACGTTAATGAAGGAAAGCTTGAACCAAGGTCTAAGAAGGCCATATTCGTAGGGTATGTGGATGGAGTAAAAGGGTACAAACTTTGGTGTTTGTCTTTACTCAAATTTATAGTTAGTAGAGATGTCACCTTCGATGAATCCTCTATACTTGATCCCCGTAAAGTTTCCGTGGAGTTTTCAGGAAACAGGAACAACGAGCAAGTGGAGCCTCCGGTGGAGTTTGCCAAGGAAAAGGATCAAGAGACTCAGGTTAAAGATGAGTCAGAAGATGTAGACCTTGAAGAACTTGCTGTCAATGAACCATACACAATTGCGAAGGGGAGGGAGAAAAGGCAGACACGAGAGCCAGAACGCCTTATAAATCAAGCAAACTTGATTGCATATGCGTTCGTAGCTGCACAAGAAGAGATTAAGGATCTGGAGCCCTCCTCGTATATTGAAGCAACTTCTTGCAAGGATGCTGCACAATGGCGGTTAGCCATGACGGAAGAGATGGAGTCTCTTCACAAGAATCAGACATGGGTCTTAGTGAAAAGACAAAAGGGGAAGAGGACAGTTGGATGCAAGTGGATCTACAGAAAGAAAGAGGGAATTCCTGAAGTGGAAGATGCTAGGTTTAAGGCGAGATTGGTTGCAAAAGGTTTCAGTCAGAAGGAGGGAATTGACTACAATGAAATTTTCTCTCCAGTCGTGAAGCATAGCTCAATTCGCGTGCTACTAGCATTGGTTGCACAATTTGACTTGGAGCTTCAACAGCTTGATGTCAAAACTGCTTTCTTACACGGTGATCTAGAAGAGACAATCTATATGGATCAACTTGAAGGTTTCCTAGCTGAGGGAAAAGAAGATCACATATGCCAACTAAAGAAATATTTGTATGGTTTGAAGCAATCCCCTAGACAATGGTACAAGAGGTTTGATTCATTCATGACTACACATGAATTCTCAAGGAGTGCATTTGATAGCTGTGTGTCTCACAAGAAGATGTCTGGTAACTCAATGATTTATTTACTGTTGTATGTTGATGATATGCTTATTGCTGCTAACAACATTAAAGAGATAAATGTATTGAAGAAACTGTTGAGTAAGGAATTTGACATGAAGGATTTAGGAGCTGCAAAGAAAATCCTTGGTATGGATATTTCAAGAGAAGACAGTGTTGTACATCTTTCTTAGAAGAGGTATATTGAAAGGATTCTCGAGAGATTCAATATGCATACGTGCAAGCCTGTAAGTACACCATTAACTCCTCATTTTAAACTTTCAGAGTTACAAATGCCTCAGTCCAAGGATGAGGTGGAGCATATGTCAAAGATACCTTATGTCAGTGCAGTTGGTAGCATTATGTATGCTATGGTATGCACACGTCCAAATATTGCTCATTCTGTAAGTGTGGTAAGTAGATACATGTCCAGCCCAGGAAAGGGGCATTGGGAAGCTGTCAAGTGGATATTGAGATATCTCAAAGGAGCATCTGGTGTTAGTCTGACCTTTCGAAAAAGTGGTGGAGGTATTTCAATTCTCGGTTATGTGGATTCTGACTATGCAGGAGATCTTGACAGAAGAAGGTTCACAACTGGATACATCTTTACCCTCGTTGGCAGTGCCATTAGTTGGAAGTCGATTTTGCAGTCGATTGTCGCTTTGTCTACAACAGAAGCAGAATACATGGCAGCAGTGGAGGCGATGAAGGAAGCTATCTGGTTGAAAGGTTTAGTAGCAGAATTGAGTTTGGTTCAGCTGGAATCAACTCTTAGATGTGATAGTCAGAGTGCTATTCATCTAATGAAAAATCAGAGATTTTATGAGTGCACTAAACATATTGATGTCAGATTTCATTTTATTCAAGATGTTGTTGAAGAGGGAACTATCAAGGTCGTGAAGGTTATCACAGACGATAATGCTGCAGACAAGTTGCCCAAGATAGTCCCGCTCGTTAAGTTTACACACTGCAAGGAATTGGCGGGGGTGTGCATCAACTGATGCAACTCCAAAGAGAACAGTTGTTAGGTGGAGGTGGTATGTTTAACAATGGTTTGATTCTTATTGTTTCTTACAACGGGATTTCCCAGTAAGCTTAGAAGTTTTGGCCAGAGTTGTTCACACGCACGCTCGAAACGCAAACCAAGGTGGAGATTGAAAAGAGTTGTTGGTTCATGTTTAGTCAACAATGGCATGCCAATTGGAAGAGTTGGTGGAAAGAGTTGGC
>MU754787.1:15110-44695 GCA_026770625.1 Nicotiana glauca | reverse complement strand
GGTTCAGTTCTAGCCGCGACATATTTGACGATAATCGTGATTTTTGTTTGAGAAATTTGACCGGTGTGCTACGCACGTTAAGACAAACTTTGTGGCGGAGATTTGGAGATGTGACGTGTTGAAAGCTATGTGAAGAAGGTGGATCGAGTTAATTTTGTCATAAAATTCAGGCCAAGGGGGAGAATTGTTAGGTGTTTGCCATAATTTTCTTAACATATTAGGTTTTCCTATTTGTTGAAGGGAAAGGGCAATATAATTACCTTAACTGGGTTTTCCTTTTTGTAAAAGGAAATTATAAATCTCCAATATTTGGCTAGTCCTTTTTCTTGTAGGAAAAGGTTTGGACTTCTATAAATTGAGGATCCTTCCTTCTCATTCAGTAGCATCCACAATGTAGCCATAGGGGGCTTGAGAGTCTTGTTTAGGGGGAGAATTTTACGGGACAAGTGTTAGTGTGTCACTTGTGTTTGCCTCTTCGTGAGGTTGTTCTCTCGATATTTTATACTCTCTTTTATTATAGTGGATTGCTCATCTCCGTTGTGGATGTAGGTCAGTTGACCCAACCACGTTAAATGTTTGTGTCTCTTTTGGTAAATTTCTCTTTGTTGTGTGATTATCTTCGTTCAACGTTTACTTTGCTAGATTCCGCATGACACCTGTTGATCTTCCGGTCCTAACAATATGTTCATCGTCCAACTTAAAATTTCAGCGAGTAAACAATGAAAGAGATTAGGTGGAGGAAAACATATTATTAAGAACAATTTTTACCTCAGATTTTTGTACGGTAATTTAATTTTGAACGAATGCGTTGATATCTGTATTCTTAAAGTTGTGTAGCATTCAACAATAGCCAGACTGGATTCTAAGAATATAAAAGTATACTCTTAGTCCAAACTTGACCAAAACCCTCTTAGAGTTTCAAACCACTGTGTTGGAAAACTCAAATTCAACATACCAAAGTACTAAATTAAGTGTGTAAGACCAGTGGAATAGACACATCGCCACCCCCTTTGTAGAATAATTTCTTTGGAGCGAAGGCAATGTATAATATAGTGATTACGGATTGAGGAGGACAATTAAAATTTCATAAGTTTTACTTGCTGCTTAAGTGGGCAACTTAAATTTTATTTCTTTTAATTATGATTATAATACCAGTACTTGCATGTTGGTTAAAACTAATTGGAAAAGCAAAGTATGAACAGAACCGGTGAAACTTGAGCAAATCTGTAATATTATACCCAAAAATTCCTTTCAAAAAAGTTGACTGGATTAACTTCAAATTGACAAGTAATCAGTGATATTAATTATCTCATTCAAAAAACCTCACTGAAGAAAATATCAGAAAACTACAAGGTCATTTAACAAATATATTTTAAGTCACCAAAGAATGGAAGAATAATATAGACAACTGAAATTAGAAGAGAAAAGATAAAATCTTTCACAATTTATAATATCAAAAAACGAATATTGATAAAGACCCACATCATTAAATTGGTTTAGCATCAGATTGACAAAAGACTAATACTGCAAAATAGAGAGAAGAGGAAGAAGAAGAAGAACATACAATTGCAGGAGCTACAGAATTGAAAATGGATTTGAAGAGGAGTAAAAGGACTATGGCGGCAACATATATGTCAAGCAGTAGTCCAGTTTTGACAAGTGCATGTTAGGTTAAAACTAATTGGAAAAGCAAAGTATGAACAGAACCGGTGAAACTTGAGCAAGATCTGTAATATTATACCCAAAAATTTCTTTCTTCAATTTATGTTGAATACCCATACCAATATCATCCATGGACTGGAAATCTGAACCAAAAAAGTTGCATATTGGCTGAAACTAATTAAAAAGGCAAAAGAGGAGAAACAAATAGAAAGACAAAACCACAAAATTGAAGTACAAAAGGAAAGGATTGTTTTTTATATCAGATGTGTAGCAAAAATTATGGGTAAAATTGAGTAAAATCATACCTGGATGTAGAAGAAATTCGAGGAAGAGGAAGAGAATCAAGAAGTTCAGAAGTTGAAACTTTTACAACATTAAGCATATTTTATTCAATTGAGAAAACCTAATATTGCTCCTTAACAGACGTGTGCTCCAGTAAAACATACACGTAGTGATTGTGCAGAAACTTTAACACACATACAGTAAGTATTTGTAGAGTTGGTGTGAAATGACACAAACGCCTCCGAGCTTTTTCAAAAAAGACCCTTAAGCACTCAGGCCGAAACCTCCTGCTATAGAATAATATAATATATATAATTGCACAGGTTTATCTGGAGTCCGGTCCTAGCCTTATCACTACCTCGCCGGGGTTAGGCCAGACACTTACCAGCACATGGGGTCGGTTGTGCTGATACTACACTCTGCACTGTGTGCAGATCCCGGAGCAGCTTTTGATTATCAAAAGTAGATCGGGAGTTATCCTTCAGTCCACCGAGACTCCGAGGTAGCCCTGCTGGCGTCCGCAGGCCCAGCGTCTCCTCTATCATTTATTTTCCTGTTTCATCTCTTTGTTTCTGAGACAGTGTGTCTTTACTTTCAGACTTTGTATTTAGCATTCTTAGATCGTCTGTGACACTGTGACACAAGGTTTTGGGGGATTAAGGCTTAAGTTGATGTAATAGCCCGAAATTTATGTTATTTTATTGTTGTCTTCCGCTTAATTATTAAATTTGCGATGTTATTATGATTACTGCTTTATATTTGCTAAAAAGAAGTAATTGGTTAACGAAATAAGTAGTTAAGGATTGGCTTGCCTAGCTCTCATTAGTAGGCGTCATCACGACTCCGGGAGTGAGAAATTCGGGTCGTGACATACACCTCCTATCCTCCGTTCTTCAAGTAGTAGAAAATTGTAATGACCCAACCGGTTGTTTTGAGCTATAGCACGTCGTTCAGCAGTCTGAGGCAATGAGCAGCTTCATTTTAGGTATTATGACTTGTACGCGTAACCGGAATTGAATTTTGGAAAGTTCAGAGTTGATTTGGAAAGATAATTCTCATTTCGGAAGCTTTAAGTTGAAAAAATTAACTAAGATTGGATTTTTGAGTAAACAAACTCAAAATCGGGATCTCAAAGTTCAAGTAGTGTATGATGATTTCGGACTTAGCGTATGCCCGGATCAGGTCTTGGATGATCCGGAAGCGTTTTGGCGCCTATTGTGGAAGTTAGCATTTTGGAAGAAATTTCATAAGTTTGGCTTGAAGTGCATTTCAGTATTATCAATGTCCGTTTAGTATTTCGAGTATGTGAATAGCTCTGTATGGTGATTCTGGAGTTGGGAGCCTGATCGGAAGTGAATTCGGAGGTCCGTAGGTCATTTTGAAGTCATTTGGCTAAACATAGAAATTTGAAGGTTTTTGAGAAGTTTGACCGGAAGTGGACTTTTTGATATCGGGGTCGGAATTCGATTTCGGAAGTGGCAACAGGTTCGTACTGTCAAATATGACTTGTCTGCTAAATTTGAAGTCAATCGGACGTGATTTGATAGGTTTAAACATCGAAAGCAGAAGTTGGAAATTTCAAAGTTCATTAAGCTTGGATTGGGGCGCGATTCATGGTTCTAGCGTTGTTTGATATGATTTGAGACTTTGGACAAGTCCGTATTATATTTTTAGACTTGTGCGGGTGTGTGATTTGCTAAGAAATAGGATTGCTGGTACTGGTATGATCGCATTTGCGATGCATTGGTCTCAAATGCAACCTCACATTTGCGAGTTTCCGTTCGCATTTGTGAGCCTGGGCTTCTAGGGGAAAGTTCGCATTTGCGAACGAGGGATCGATTTTGCGAGGCTGTCACCATCGCAATTGCGAAGGATATTATCGTAAATGTCGCAAATGCGACATCGCAATTGCGAGCCTGGAGTCGCAAATGCGACTTCTGCGTCTGGAGCTGTGGCTTTTTATTCCGAGACTTAGCCCATTTTTCTCATTTTTCGCTTGGCCTTAGGCGATTTTTGAGAGCATCTGAGGAGGGATTCCATCATCATCAAAGAGGTAAGTAATTTCTACACATCATAAGTAAAATACTTAGATTATGGGTTGATTTAGCATGTGAAAATTAAGAAAAATTAAGGGTTTTATATGAAAAACTTAGAATTTGGTAAAAGCGAGGTTTAAGAACGAAAATTATTAGGGAATGAAGTAAAAATCATATATTCTTGATCCTTAGGTTATGGATAATAATTTTCTTCAAAAACTTCCGGAGACCGGGCGCGTGGGCCGGGGAATGAATATTAGGAACTCTGCATTTAAAGTTGAAAAATTGGTTTGATAATTAGAATATGAACTTTTGAGCATGTATTGACTAGTTCTTACCCTATTTGAATAGTTTTGGAGTGTTCGGCTCCGAATGTGGAGGTTTGAGCGCGTTCTTGAATCGGAATATTGGCTTCGGAGCGAGATGAGTCTCCTTTCTAATCTTGTAAGAGGGAATTGTCCCCATAGGTAAAATAATTGGTTATGTGCTCCTAATTGTGGGGGCTACCTATGCACGAGGTGACGAGAGTCCGCACATAGCTACTATTATGCTATTGTCCGGGTAGTTAGGACCCAAAAGCATGCTATACTTGGATTATTTGTAAACCTATTGATAGCTTGAATTGCTTAAATCACATCGAATTAGTAAATGAATTTCTAAAAAATTAAACTTCGTTTTCTTGAATTTTTAAAAGAAAATTGGATTTTCTTGGGATAATTGCTCCTCAATGAATTCTTGATTGACTGATTGTTGTGTTTATTTATATTTGACCGCGTCGCATGCATGATTCGCGAGCAGGGTAATAGATGCATCTATGGTTGGCGCTGTTCGACCCTCGGCAGTGCACAGTTTACTTTCTGTTGGAGCGGACCGTACGCCTCGGCATGATTTGCGCATGCTTGTATTGCTGCGTTGAACTTATTAAAGTTGTTATTGCCTCTTCATGGCTTGAGAATATTTGGATAATAACGAAAAGGAATTTCGGAAATTTCCAATAAAAGAAATAATTGTTTACTTGTTTCCTTCTTTTGGATTAAAATCATGTCTATAGAAATTCACGATTTAATATATTATTGACATCATTATTGAACCACTAGTAAGTGTCGAAGTCGACTATCTCGTCTCTACTTCTTTGAGATTAGATGAGATACTCATTGAGTACACGTTGTTTTCATACTCATACTACACTTCTATGCATTTTTGTTGCACATGTATATGTAACTCTAGTGGCCTACTGGACGTAGCAGCACGGATGATTCGGGACTAGGTGAATTACATTATTCGATGCGCCCCGCAGCTAGTATAGTCCCTTCTAGTATATTGTATTTACTTTCTGTCCACTGCATTCCGGATGGATGTTGTATTTTATTTCCTTCTTAGCAGACGCTCATGCACTTGTGACACCGGGTTCTGAAATGGTTATAGGATTGTTCAATATTAAGTTTGTTAAACACTCCGTGGTTATTTCTGTAAAGTTCATTATTTGTTATTTAATGTATAAAGGAAAATGACTTCAGAAAATATTAAAATTGGAATTTACTTAATTATTTTAGTTGGCTTGCCTGAGAGTGGTGTCCGGCGCCATCACGACCCTTAGAGTATTTTGGGTCGTGACAAAAATATTATATTGGAGTATGAAACGTGAAAAAATTAATAATAAGTGTAGAAAAATAATTTTAAAAGGCTTACAACCCAAATTGTTGCAGCGATACATATCTTGTTCTCTAGAAGCCTTAAAACCCCACTAATGATCTTTCCTATTCTTTCTTCTTCTATTCAGATGAACATATTAATTATCTTCTACAATTTCAACCCTTAATTCCTTGTTCTATCAAATAAATAAAAAGGAGCAAACTAAAATTCTAAGACAAAAATTATCAAATCTTTCGGTATTCATGATCTTGAAGCTAATCCTAAATCCAACGAAAAGTTTTTGTGTCATATTTCTGTTTGTCCGTAAAACGGTACAGTTGAATTTATAACGTGGTTTATAGACAAACGAATCAATTTGATCTCTAAATGATAAATAAATCAAATAAAATAAAAAATTTAGCATTGAAATCGAGATAAGACAACAAATAACTTGGTTCCGGGAGTAGAGCTTTCGAAGGCAAAAATATGAATATCAATAGACAGGAAATAAAGTGCTACAAATTTAGTACTATACTATATTATTTCTTCACCTCACAAAATATACTACTTACGCGCTCCGGTCACTTTTACTTGGCACATTTTAACTTTTTACGCCTCTTAAGAAATAATAAAATATAGTGTATAATTTACCATGATACTCATATTAATTGATGCATATTTTATTGGATTTGAGAAAATAATTTGGAACGAGTAATAAATATTATGGGTAAAACAGGAAAAAATGTGTTGTCTTCTCTTGATATCCGTAAAGTACCAAGTAAAAGTGAAGATCTATTTTTAGCATACATGCTAAGTAAAAGTGACCGGAGGGAGTAAAATATAGTTATGAAACACCTAATAATTCACTAAGTTCCATACAAAAATGCATGTATGATAGTATATATGAGTGCTAAAAATAAATCAAGTAAGCTATCAGAGAAATGAAGATTGCATATTTCAAAATTAATAGCTCAATAACGATTATGAAGGTAAAATTTTTCCAAATTTTGTAAAATAATTATACTGCTTTATTGAGTGTGTAAAACTTGACAAATTAATTTTTGTGTACACATTATACATAAATGGTTGATTCAATGTACGTACGGATAACAATATTTACAAACAAAGGTGATCATTATGATGATAGAAAGAAGATTCATCTAATCGAATAGTCCCATGTTTGCATGCTCCAAGAAGTAGGGGGACTCGGCATTCATAGTGCCAAAAATAAAAACCTTGTTAATTTAGCTAGCCTTCCTTGGAGACTCATCAAGCATCCTACTACTCCCTGGCCAAGTTAATCATCACTAGATATAGTGGTCAGGGAAAGCCTTATTGAAAGTTTGTGAATTTGTAGTAAAGGGATAAGATGGTCTCCTCATCTAAATTCAGGTTTAAATATTTGGATCAATAATTGTAACCCTAATTGTGACAATCTCAGGAGTAGAATTGAGGGCCCCCTTAGGCCGAAAACTTTCAACATTAAATCAAAGGACCTCTTGTGTAATAACAAATGGGACCTAACAAAGCTTACTTTGGATATCCCAAAAGAAATTGAACACAAAATATATAACACAAAAATTCATATGAAGGGTCCTCGTCTAACATTGCCATTTGGTCCCTCGACCAAAAAGGCATCTTCACTAGCAAAAATTGTTATAAACTTATAGAGAAATTTGAGAAAAGAGATCACGCCGATTAGGATTGGGTGTGGTCTCTACATTGTCCAAACAAAATTAAATTTTTATTATGGCAACATATGCATAACAGACTCCTGTGCAGAAGTTACCTTTCCCATATTGGCATTAACATTGATAAAATTTTTCCTATATGCAACAAAGGGAAAGTGGAGACCATTGAGCACATCTTCCTTACATGCTCCATTAGTCAAGCTCTTTGGAACGAAATAGGAGGATTTTCTCTTCACGACCCCTCTAAAGGACATTGGCTAATCCAATTAAAAACACACTAAGTTTGCCTTAAGACACAATCTTCTTGATTGGAATAGTATGCTCCCTTTTGCTCTTTGGGATATATGGACTACTAGGAATTCCAACAATCAAAATAATGTTTGAAATACGATCAATCTCCATCATACCATGCAAAGAGCTATTGAGTACAAATTAATGACTGATCTTAATCCCCTTCCAACGGAAAAAATCCGAATCAACTATAAATGGCTACCCCCTTAAAGGATGTTATAAGCTTAATGTGGATGCTAGTCACAACAACTCCAAAAGTTTCATAGGAGGAGTTTTCCGCAATAGTACTGGTCAGTGGATTATAGGTTATACCAAGAGCATTAGAGCAATGGGGGCTCTAAATGCATAACTAAAAGCTATTAAAGAAGGGTTAAAAACGGCCATAGAATGGAACCTTCTACCACTCTACACTGAATCAGACTGTGCAGAAGCCATTAAGACCATTCTTTTTGGAAAGAATTTTATTGACAAAAATATTTCCACCTGCAGGTTGTTAAAGCACCAAGGGAAGGAGAAGATCCTCCAGCACACGTTTAGGGAGTGCAACAAAGTAGCCCATGAACTATCCAAGATGGAAGGAAGTGCTGGAGTGAAGAAGAAAATTTTTGTAATAGCTCCTTTTGTAGTGTCTAACCTTGCAACTTATGATCTGGACAAGGATCGTTACTATATTAAGTACTTATCTATGGATGCTTGCAATGTGTTAGCAAGCCTAGAAAATCAAAGTGTCCTAAGTGACACTCTATTTGACAATGTTGTAACAAAAGCTACTTAGTCTTTTTTAATATATCCTTTCCTGTTTGCTCAAAAAAAAAAAAGGTGATCATTGATGTTCTTTTTGCCAAAAAAGGCTACATAAAAGTGAATGTTGAAAATAAATTGATAATTGCAGCAGTTGTAGAAAAAAAATGTCGATTACGAGAAAAGATAATTTATGTAAACTCTTTCACTTCCTCTATATATATGATTTTCTCATGAATTAAGTTTGATGTTTCTTCATATAAGGAATTGACCTAACCCTTACGCTCCATTATTAGCGTGCAACACACGTTTATAGAAACTAATTATTATATAAGTGGGAACCCCTTAATTAAAAAGTTAAATTACCATAATACCCTTTTAAATAATTAATCTGAATGTCTTAATAAATAATTAAACGGTGTTATCTATCTATACTATATTAAAAGCACAAAGACCCTTAGTGAAATGTATTCGCCTTTTTTACCCTTTAAAAATAAAATACACACTAGACGAAATAGTCATTTAACTATTTAGGACTTCCAAATTACCTAAATGTTCTGTATTATCTTTTTCCTTATATAAACTACATAATACCATATTTGTAAAAGAAATACTAGCAAAACCAAATTAGGAAACTGGCGTGTACTAAGGAACTCCTATAAGGTTTAGGAGTGTTGTCTTGGTTGTAAAATTAGTGCCAGTTAATTCTTTAGAATTTTACTATTTTAGTAATATAAAAGAAAATAATCGAAAAAGAATAAATAGGAAGCAAATAAAGTCTCATGCAGTCAGAATTTCTTATTCTTAAATATAACATGTTACTCTTGTAGTGTTGATGTTTCAAAGGGTATCACCATCCACTTTACAACAAATAACTTAAAAAAATAACAAATAACTTAAAGGGTATACATGCATTAAAATTTACCAATAAAAAAATAGATTTACTTTTAAATCCAAAACTATTGAAGTTTCTTATATATTGTAAATCAAATCCATAAACCTAATAAAGAAAATATCTATAAATAAGTTTACAAACGACATTTCTTTTTATCTTGTCGGCCACGAGTGTAATTATTATGTCGGCCAATACTATTGTAATTTTGTTTTATTCTTAGCTGATCCATTAGATAAGGATCATTTTAGCTTAGAAGGAGGCATGCATTAGCTAAGACATTAGCCATCAGCCAACGCTCTCCCTTCTCTCTAGTTTCTCTTTCCACTCCCCTCATGAATATAATTTTTAAAATGTAATTATATTATAGTAATAATAAACTATAATGTATTTAATTTTCTTATTAAATGTATAGATGTTCAAGCACAAATCCAATTAGCGTATTGAAGCATAAATAAGATACCAGGATTTATATATCTAAATTAATAGTAATAAATTGCAAGTACTTTTTAATAAGAAATTTAAGGATGAAATAGTAGAAAATAAAGTATATGAGTCGTCATTTTTAATATTTTCCTTTTTTTTTTGGCATTCGTTCCTACTAAAGATAGCTTCACTATATTTTTTTTTATTAAACTATTTATCGTAAATATTAACTCAATCGTAATTATTTTTAGACTTTGTAATTTTAAGTTCACAACTATTGAAGTCTCTTATACATCGTAAACCAAATCTATAAACATATTAGGACGAGGAAAAATATTATCTTAACTAAGTCTACAAATAACGAGACTACATTCGAAAATAATATAAGTATAGTAATAATAACTATATGTATTTTAAAAAATTTATTTAGTCCAACAAAAGATGATGCCTCACTATATTTTTTATATTAAATAATTTATTATAAGATATTAATTCAATCGTTGTAACGACCCAACCGGTCGTTTTGAGCTCTAGCGCATCGTTCAGCAGTTAGAAGTCATGAACAACTTCATTTCAGGTATATTGACTTGTGCGTATGGTTAGAGTTGAATTTCGAAAAATTCGGAGTCAAATTGGAAAGAAAATTTTCATTTCGGCAGCTTTAAGTTGAAGAAAATGGCTAAAATTGGAATTTTGAGTAAACGACCTCGGAATCGGGATTTGAAAGTTCTAGCAGGTTCGTATGATGATTTTGGACTGGGCATATGTCCGGATTTAGTTTTGGATAACCCGTGAGCATTTCGGCGTATATTGTGGAAGTTAGTATTTTAGAAGGATTTCATAAATTTGGGTTGGAAGGCATTTCAGAGTTATAGATGTCCGTTTGGGATTCCGAGTCTGGGAGTAGCTCCGTATGGTGATTCTGGAGTTGGGAGCGCGATCGAAAGTGAATTCGGATGTCCGGAGGTCATTTTGAAGTCATTTGGCTAAATATAGAAATTTAAAGATTTTT
This sequence comes from Nicotiana glauca, assembly GCA_026770625.1. Lineage (NCBI taxonomy): Eukaryota > Viridiplantae > Streptophyta > Magnoliopsida > Solanales > Solanaceae > Nicotiana > Nicotiana glauca. The sequence continues at coordinate 34,030 of MU754787.1, read as the reverse complement.
GAGAAAATTTGACCGGAAGTGGAAATTTTGATATCGGGGTCGGAATGCGATTCCGAAAGTTGGTGCAAGTCCGAATGTCGAATGTGACTTGTGTGCAAAATTTGAAGTCATTCGGACTAGTTTTGGTAAGGTTTGAGACACTTAGTCTCTTGTAAGGAAGCTTAAGTTGGAAAAATCAACCGGATATTGACTTATGTGTTAGAGGGCTTGAAATGCAAATTTTATGATTCAGTTAGCTTCGGGAGGTGATTTGTGACTTAGGAGTGTGATCTGAAGTGATTTTGGAGGTTCGGTGTAGAATTAGGCTTGAATTGGCGAAGTTAGTTTTTTGGCGATTTCCGGTTGATAGGTGAGATTTTGATCTAGGAGTCGGAATGAAATTTCGAGAGTTGCTGTAGCTTCGTTATGTGATTTGGGATATGTGCGTAAAATTTCAGGTCATTCGGAGGCGATTTGATTGGGTTTTTGATCGAATGTGTGTTTTAGAAGTTTTGAAAGAACTTAGGCTTGAATTCGATGTAATTTGATGATTTTAGCATTAGTTGAGGTGTTTCGATGATTGGAGCAAGTTTGGATAATGTTTTAAGACATGTTGGTGCTTTTGGTTGAGGTCCCGGGGGCCTCGGGTATATTTCGAAAGGTTAATGCTCGATTTAGGCACAAAAATAAAGCTGTTGTATTTTTTTCACTGCACCGTGAACAGTAGTTTTGAACAGTGCCCCGTAACAGTATTCGTGAATAGTACCGTGAACAGTAACACGGGGTGAACAGTAACACAAAAATTTCTGGACAGATTATTTTTTTTAGTTCTGAAAATATTTTTTATTTTTGCGATTTGGAGCTCGGATAGGGCGATTTTTGGTCAGATTTTCATAGAGAACAACGAGATAACTGTTCTTAACTCAATTTTGGTTGTATAACTTGAATCTATTACGAGTTTTGGCGTTTAATCTGAGAATTTTGTTGAAAAAGTGTACAAAACCCTCTTGGATAGAATTACGGATTTGAGGGTCGAAATGATATGGGAATTGAATAATTTTAGTATGGTTAGACTCGTGGCGAGATAAGAAACCCGTTGACGTAAAAATTTTTGAGTTTCGAGATGTGGGCCCGGGGCTCGGGTTTTGTCAAATTCGTGAATTTTGATATTTTTCGATTGCTTTCGATTGAGTATTGTCTCTTTAGTATAATGCAACATATTCGTTATGATTTTGGGCAGATTCATCACGCGAGGAAGCCAATTCGAGAGACAAGGGCATAGCGAGCTAGACTTTTGGCCGTCTAGAGGTGAGTAATGATTTTAAACGATGTCCTGAGGGTTTGAAACCTCGTATTTGCACAACGTAGTGCTATGTTGAGATGAAATACGCGCTGTATGACGAGCGCGGGGTCACTTACTATTGGGGATTTGCGACTTGGTCCATCCCGGTTGATATTTTACTGCGTATTTGATAAAGAATTATTGTTTTTCACCATGATTTGGGCTTATTGCCATGCTTGGGCTTCGTACCGACTATTTGAAATCCTTTGTGAATTTCCATCACTGTTTTCCTCCCTAATTAAAATATTATTTAAACTCAGTCCAATTGAATTATACTGTTTCATGAACTCAGCTATAGTTTTACTCAACTTGAGATTTAAATGATATTCGAACTGTTGTTTGAGCTGAGTGCTATTGTTTTACTAACGCTCGATGGACTTATGATTATTTTCTGGACTGATTGAGGCCGAGGGCCATATGTGAGGATACGTTGAGTGATGTGAGGAGGCTTTCAGGCATCGAGTGTTATGTGAGGAGGCTTCCAGGCCTCGAGTGTGATGTGAGAAGGCTTTAAGGCCTTATGTTGATATGACAGGCTTTAAGGCCTTATGATAATATAGCACTTCGGCTGTAGGAGCCCCTCCGGAGTCTGTACCCCCACAGTGAGTGTGCGTACCCAGGTGAGTTAGGAGTGAGCCCGAGAGGCTGATATTGTACTTTGTGAGTTGGGAGTGAGCCCGAGAGGCTGATGTTGTCCTGTGTGAGTTGGGAGTGAGCCCAAGAGGCTGATATTGTACTTTGTGATTTGGGAGTGAGCCCGAGATACTGATGTTGTACTTTGTGAGTCGGGAGTGAGCCCGCGGGGCTAATACTGTACTGAGAGTTTGATATTGAGCCCGAGGGGCAGGTTTCTGATTATTTCTTACTTGTTGAAATTATTTGTCTTCACTGTTTTAAAAAAGATTTATCTGATACTTCACGGTTTTATTGTGTATCTGATTTTACTGCTTGAGATAGCGTTATTTGTGCCTTTATGAGATTTCATGCTTTCGGTCATCATTTATTTTTATTACTCACTGGGTCGGAGTACTCACATTACTCCCTGCACCGTGCGTGCAGATACAGGCAGAGCTGAGTTCGCTCCTGAGCCCTGATTCTTCCCAGACCAAGCAGTGACTAGGAGTAACGAGGTAGCTGTTGACGTCCGCAACCCCATTTTCTCCCTTATCTTCTGTTATTTATGATATCTTCAGACTTTGTTCCTAGTTTCAAACTTGTAGTATTTTAGTAAAACTATGTAGTAGCTCATGACTTGTGACACCCCGATTTCGGGCTGAGTCGGGATAGTTTTCCTGTTTTTATCACATTTATTCCGCACTTGTGATTATATTATCTGTGATTCAGACTTATTCATGCTAAGTAACTATTAAAAGAGGTATTGATGTTCTGTTGGCTGGCCTTGTCTTCACGAGAGGTGCCATCACGACCGGGTTTGGAAATTGAATTGTGACAATCGTAGTCATTTTTAAAATTTTATATTGTCAATATTAGTTGTTTGGGAGCTAAAAGACCACTTTTTATTCTCTTTTGTATTGTTTTCAGTAATAGGTAAGTAAAATAACAATAATTTTCATAAGACCACATACGCCCTCATAAATCAGAATAAAGTATCTAAAAACTTATGATAATTTCATCATATATTGAGCTTACTAAATGGGAAAAACATTCAACATTTTAAATAATATTTCTATAACATTTATTATATAAATTATATTAGACAAATGCATAGTCTAGTGATATTTAGGTAATTTTTTGAAAAATTATTTACTCATTGATACACGCGCAACGCGCGTACCATAAAGTTAGTACTATATAAAAAGCACGAAGGCCTTTAGCAAAATATCGTTCGCTTTTTTTATCCTTAAAAAATAGAGTTCGCACTAGACAAAATAGTCATTTAATTATTATCCTAGTATTTAAGACTTCTTTTACTATTCTTTTAAGTTAAGGAGTCATTTTTTGCCCTTTGGTAATATAATATTTTATTTAACCAAAAATAGATTTCTAAATAACGTTGCCTTTGTTAACAATTTCAATACAAATATAACTCCTATCAACATAAAAATTTACTGTATATTTCTTTCTGTCTTAGAGCTATTGTTGAGTCCAAATCAAAATCTAACATGTAAAAACTATTACAAGTATTTTTAGTGCAAGTTAAAGTTGGTCTCCGACCACATCATCGCTACTTATGCGTTCTTGGTCATGTTCGTAAAGTTCAGTTCTTTATTTTATTTATTTTTATTTGTTTTGTATTTTTCGTTCTCCTGTGTTATGGTATAAAAGCTGATTTTTGTCTATACGAAGCTCTTGTATATCTTTAATATAGAACTTTTGTGACTACTAAGTATTGATATGTGAAAATATCTTGATTATGGAATCGATTTTTTGGTTGATTTTCTATTATTTATGATCTATTAAATTTATTAGGCCATCTTCAAAGTTGTACTAAATTTTGCACCAAATTCAAATTTAGTGTAAAATTTGGTATTTTTTTGCTCCAATGGAACACCAAATCTTGCACCATTATAAAGTATGAATAGTATTGCATCAAATTTGGTGCAACACCATTCATCAGACCAAATTTAATTTATTATTATTTTATTCATTTTGGACTTTTAATTTATCATATATTGTGTATATAATTAATTTTTATATTAAGATCTTTATAATTTTAATTTTATATCCTATTTTTTTATATATTAATTTTTGTATATATTATATTTATATAAAATTATAAGTTAATTTTATTATTATTATAATTTTATAAAAAGAAATATAACCATTACTTAAAAATAAAAAATACAAATGTAAGATGTCTAATGTTGCTAAAATTAAAAAGTGAAAACTAAAATTTTAAAAAAAAATTAACAATACATAAAATAAAAATACATTATAATTAATGACCAATTGAAGAAAAGACGTTTTTGGAGAAAGAGGTCCTATATGATATAATGACCACATGTATTATGTTGCACAACATGATATGTGATGGCCCAAACGGTCATCACTTGTTTTAAATTAAATTTTATGACTCCGAGGCCTTAAAAATCTTATTTAGAGTCACCTTGATTTGCGTGCGCAGTCCGGGTGTATAGCCGGAAAGCATAAATATGAAAAATCTATGAAAAATGACAAAATTGGTTATAAACTGAGTTAATTTGACTTCGATCAATATTTTGGGTAAACGGATCCAGACCCGTGATTTGACGATCCCTGAGGGTCCGTAGAAAAATATGGGACTCGAGCATATGCCCGGAATCGAATTCCGAGATCCCCAGCCCGAGAAATGAATTTTTAAAAGAAATTATTTTTCTGAAATTATTAAGAAAAATTGAAATAAAATTTGATTAGAATGTATTGGTATCGGGCCCGTATTTTGGTACTGGCACCCGGTACATGTCTTATATATGATTTAAGATGTTTCTATAAAATTTGGTGAAAAACGAACGTCGTTTGACGTGATTCAGACTTGAATTGCTAAAGTTGATGTTTAAGAAATTTAAGAAAAATGCTTTGAATTTGAGGTTCAATTTGTTGATAATGATATGATTTTGACGATTTGATCGCACGGATAGGTTCGTATGATGTTGCTGATTTAGTACCTATATTTGGTTAGGAGCCCCGAGGGCTCGGGTGTGTTTTAGATATGTTTCGGGAGGTTTTGAACTTAAGAAGTGTTGCAGATTTTTGTTGTTTAGTACACAAGGAAATTGTTCTTCGCGTTCGCGTAGTCCCACTCGGGAATGCGTAAGGCAAAATCCCCAAGTCCCAGTTTCTTCTTCGCGAACGCGAAGGATTGGACGTGAAAGCAAAGCTGAGGGGGGAGACTCTTCCCGAACGCGTCCTTCCACTCGCGAACGCGTAGGGTTCAAGGGAGGGGTCACCGACTTATTCATTGCGAAAGCGACCAATGGTCCGCGAACACGTAGGCCTGGGGAGATTGTTCTCTGCGAATGCGAGTCGCTTTACGCAAACGCGAAGGTCTGTGGGCCTGATTCATCGCGAACGCGATGAGTCTGTCGCGAACGCGAAGAAGGTTTTTTGCCCAGTTATTTTAAAAGACCCAAAACAAAATACTTACGAGATTTCACAAAAATTTCATAAACCCTTTCTTCTCCAAATCTCCTAGGCGATTTTTGAAGCACCTCTTCACCAAAGCTTCTTGGGTAAGTAATATTTAACTTGTTTCCTTTATTTTTCATTAACACCCACTAGAATTCTAGGCCTAAAACATGTAATTAAGGGTAGAAAATTAGGGATTTGGGTAGAACTAGGGCTTTTTGATTAGTGGTGATTTAGACCTTGTTTTGTGGTCAAATTCTAGAAATAATTATATATTTGGGCTCGTGGATGAATGGGGGATTTGATTTTGGTCCGAACCTCGTATTTTGACCAAGCGAGCTCGGGGTCAATTTTTGAGTTTTTGGGTAGAATGATTAAAAAGCTATAATTAAGCATTGGAATTGGATTGTTTAACATTTATTGATGTTGTTAAGTCGATCATGTATAGATTCGATTGATTTGGAGCCGAATTCGAAAGGAAAGGCGGTGCTTGAGTCTTAAGTTGGCCGTGGAAGTTCGAGGTAAGTGTTTGGTCTAACCTTAGCTTGAGGGATTAGGAGTGTGTCATATTTGCTAATTGTTTTCTTTTTGAGTATGACGTATAGGCATGGTGACGAGTATCTATACGTCGGTGTCGAGTATGACCGTGGGTCTTATATCGTGACTTTTATGACCTCGTTGTATCATTCATGCCTTGGTGAAAATTTCTATTTGTTGTGCAAAGTTGTGAAAAAAACTGTGACCTATGAACGTTGAGGAGCGTTGTCTCCAGCTATATAATTAATTGTGAAAGTATAAGTGATAATTGAACCTCTAGAGCAGTGACTCAAGTTGTGGAGTGAATTGTGAAGTAAAAGTGAGAAAGAGAAGACATTATTATGTTGCCCCCCTGCCGGGAAATTGTTGAGTTGTAGTTCCCTTGCATTATGTTCTTAATTGATATTACGGATACTTAGGTTGATGATTCCTTGTGTTAGGTAAGGGTTATGGTTATAGCTGAGGTAGTTAGATGTTGGAACAAGTTTGGGTATACCTGAGGTAGTTAGGTAATGTAACAAGTTTGGGTATAGCTGAGGTAGTTAGGTGTTGTAACAAGTTTGGGTATAGCTGAGGTAGTTAGGTGTTGTAACAAGTTTGGTTATAATAGAGGTAGTTAGATGTTGAAACAAGTTTAGTTATAGCTGTTTTTCCCTTGCCGGGATAGTGTAGACCTTTTGATCCCTTGTCGGGACTCTCGTTATGATCGTAAATGTTATATATGAATCGGGTTGCATGCCGCAATAATATTATATATGGATCGGGTTGCACGCCATAACAATATTATATATGGATCGGGTTGCACGCCATAACAATATTATATATGGATCGGGTTGCACGCTGCAATAATATTATTTATGGATCGGGTTGCATGCCACAATAATATTATATATGGATTGGGTTGCACGCCGCAACAATATTATATATGGATCGGGTTGCACGCCGTAATAATATTATACATGGATCGGATTGCACGTCGCAATAATATTAAATGGGAGCGGGTAGTATGCCTACCATGAGATATAATGAAATAGGAGCGGGTGGTGCGCCTACCACGAGATATAATAAAATGGGAGCGGGTAGTACGCCTACCACGAGATATAATAAAATGGGAGCGGGTGGTACGCCTACCACGAGATATAACAAATGGGATCGGGTTGCACGCTTGCAACAAGATCTGTAAAGAAAGTGAAATCTGCCTTTGTTTTCCTTATTCTTGTTAGTGGTTGGAAATTTTGATTCCTTTATAGTTCTCTTGATATGATGCTTCTACCTGTCATTCCCCGAAGCATGTTTTCCCCTCCCATCCTTACTTATTTATTTCTTCTTTATTTTCTGCTGTATATTATATAATTGCACAAGTTTATTTGGTAGTCTTGTCCTAGCCTCATCACTGCTTCGCCAAGGTTAGGCTAAGGACTTACCAGCACATGGGATCAGTTGTGCTGATAATATACTCTACACTCTTTTGTGTAGACTCCAGTTGCTGTAGACTCCGGACCGCGGTGGGATTGCTGATTCTTGCTCATCAGGCGACCCGAGGTAATCCTACAGGCGTCCGCAGGCCTTGACATCTTCTTCTACCTACTATTCCTGTTTCATTTCTCTTATATTCTGGAACAGTTTATTATTATTTCTTCAGACTTTGTATGTAGTAAATCTTAGACCGTCTGTGACACTAGATTTTGGGTGGTTGAGGATTAAGTATTTTTATTAGATATGGTTTTCATATATTTATCGTTATTTTCCGCTTGAATCTAAATTTCCGCTGTTATCATGTTATCGCCTTATAATTGTTAAAAAGAAATAATTGGTTAGTGAAGTAACCGAACTAAAGGGTTGACTTGTCTAGCTCACATTAGTAGGCACCATCACGACTCCCAAGGGTGGAAAGTTCAGATCATCACAAGTTGGTATCAGAGCTCTAGGTTACATGGGTCTCACAGTTCACACACAAGCTTAGTAGAGTCTGAGGGATCGGTACGGAGACGTCTGTATTTATCCCCAGAGGCTACAGAGTTAGGAAAAGTTTCACTTCTATTCTTCCCTGTCGTGCGATTTTGTTCTCTCAAATGCTAAATTGAAACCTCTACTCTTGTCCTTTCGCGAATAGCGAGGTCATGTACCGGTTCTTCAGCCGGGCATCAGCTCAGACTGGTGATAGATCAGCTACATCTTCGGAGGCTTTGTGGAGATTGGATAAGTTTCCCCAAGCTCTTCACTATTACATTTAGCGGTGCATCTATTGAGGATCCCCAGGATTATCAACACAGCTGTCAGGAGGTTCGCAGAAACATGGGGATAGTTAAGACCAATGGGGTTGATTTTGCTACTTTTTGCTTGTCTGGAAAATTTTCTCCACATCACTCAGAGAGAGGTATTAGAGGGGGAGGTAGAGGTATTGGAGGTGGAGGTGGAGATGCTAAAGGTAGAGGTAAATGTATTAGAGGTAGAGCTGCAGGTATTATTCTGATTTGTGGTAGAAAAGCTTCAATTTTATTTTGCGCCGTATCTGGTCATGCCTAGTAATTCTTTGAGTGCCCCTGTCTATATGTCTACACCAGTGGGTGATCTATTGTGGTGAATTGCGTCCACTGTTCATGTATAGTGGTTATTGGAGGTCTTGAGACTCGCGTAGATTTGCTTCTTCTGGACGTGGACGATTTTGGTATTATATTGGGGATGAACTGGTTACCACCTTACTACGCTATCTTGGACTGTCATGCCAAGACTGTGACCTTAGCCTTATAGGGTTTTTCTCGTTTAGAGTGGAGAGAGACTCCTGGTCATTCTACCCGCAGTGTTATCTCGTATGTGAAGGCTCGACGTAAGGTCGAGAAGGGGTGTTTGGCCTATTTGGGCATATGTTCGTGATTCTAGTGCCGAGGTTCCTTCTATTGATTTTGTACCCGTTGTTCGTGAGTTTCCTAAGGTATTCCCTTCAGACCTGCCGGGTATGCCACCCGACAGGGATATTGGCTTTTGAATTGATTTGGCTCCGGGCACTCAGCCCATTTCTATTACGCCGTATCGTATGGCCCCACCTGAGTTGAAAGAGTTAAAAGAGTAATTGCAAACTTGCTTGAGAAGGGTTTCATTAGACCTAGTGTTTCGCCTTGGGGTGTGCTGGTGTTATTTGTTAAAAAGAAGAATGGGTCAATGAGAATATGTAATAATTACCGGCAATTGAACAAGGTTGCAATTAAGAATAAGTATCCGCTGCCAAGGAATGATGATTTGTTCGATCAGCTTCAGGGTGCCAAGGTATTTTCAAAGATTGACTTAAGATCTGGCTACCATCAGTTGAGGACTAGGGCATCCGATGTCCCTAAGACAGCTTTACGCACTCGATACGGGCATTATGAGTTCTTTGTTATGTCTTTTGGGCTGACAAATGCCCCAGCAGCTTTTATGGATTTGATGAACCGAGTGATCAGGCCATATTTGGATTCGTTCGTACTAGTCTTCATTGATGATATATTGACATATTACCGCGGCCAGGAGGAGCACGAGCAGCACCTTTGAGTGGTTCTTCAGACTCTGAGGGATAGTCAGTCATATGCAAAGTTCTCGAAGTGTGAGTTCTGGTTGAGTTCAGTTGCATTTCTGGGTCATGTTATGTCAGTAGAGGGTATCCAGGTTCACCCAGAAGGGTGTCCAGTTCAGATAGTTGGATGAGTGTGAGGCGAGCTTTCAGAAGCTCAAGGCAGCTCTGACCACGGCATAAGTGTTGGTTTTGCCCATAGGTTTAGGGCCTTATACAGTTTATTGTGATGCTTCCCATTTGGGCTTGGTGCAGTGTTGATGCAGGAGGGCAAGGTCATTGCTTATGATTCGAGAAAGTTAAAGATTCATAAGAAGAACTATCCAGTGCATGATTTAGAGTTGGCAGCCATAGTTCACGCATTGAAGATTTGGAGGCATTATCTGTATGGTGTGGCATGTGAGGTGTTCACGGATCACAAGAGTCTTTAGTAATTGTTCAAGCAAAAGGAGTTGAATTTGAGGTAGAGAAGGTGGTTGGAGTTGTTGAAAGATTATGATGTCACCATTTTATATCATCTGGGAAAGGCCAATATGGTGGCCAATGCTTTAAGTTGGAATTCAGCCAGTATGGGCAGTCTTGCATATATTCTGGTCGGTGAGGGGCCGCTTGCTTTGGATGTTTAGGCTTTAGCCAATCAGTTCGTAAGACTGGATATTTTTGAGCCCAGCCGTGTGTTATCTTGCACGGTTGCTCGTTCTTCTTATTAGAGCGTATCCATGATCGGCAGCATGATGATCCCCATTTGTGTGTCCTTAGAGACACGGTGCAGCACAGAGGTGCCAGCAGGTTACCTTAGATGATGATAGAGTTTTGAGATTGCAGGATCGAGTATGTGTGCCTAATGTGGATGGGCAGCGAGAGTTTATTTTGTAGGAGCCCCATAGTTCCCGTTACTCTATTCATCTGGGCATCGCGAAGATGTATCAGGATTTGCGGCAGCATTATTGGTGGCGTAGAATGAAGAAGGATATCATAGCATATGTGGCTCGTTGTTTGAATTGTCAGCAGCTTAAGTACGAGCATCAGAGACCTGTTGGTTTATTTCAGAGGATTGAGCTTCCCGAGTGGAAGTAGGAGCGGATCACTACGGACTTTTCTACTGGACTTCCGCTGACTCGGAAGAAGTTCGATGCAATATGGGTCATTGTTGAAAGGCTGACCAAGTCAGCATATTTCATTCCTGTGGCAGTCTTCTATTCTTCTAAGAGGTTGGCTGAGATTATATTCGAGAGATTGTTCGCCTTCATGGTGTGCCCGTATCTATCATTTCGGACCAGGGTACGCAGTTTACCTCGTATTTTTGGAGAGCAGTTCAGCGAGAGTTGGGCACACGGATTGAGTTGAGCACATCATTTCATCCCTAGACGGAAGGCCAATCCGAGTGGACTATTCAGATTTTGGAGGATATGCTCCGAGCTTGTGTTATTGACTTTGGAGTTTCGTGGGATTACTTTTTTCCCTTAGCAGAGTTTGCCTACAGCAATAGCTACCAGTCGAGTATCCAGATGGATCCTTATGAGGCTTTATATGGTAGTCGGTGTCGGTCTCCGGTTGGATGATTTGAGCCTGGAGAGGCTCGGTTGTTGGGTACAGATCTGGTTGAGGAGGCCTTGGACAAGGTCAGGCTCATTCAGGATAGGCTTTGTACAGCTCAGTCCAGGCAAAAGAGTTATGTAGACTGCAAGGTTCGAGATGTAGCTTTTATGGTTGGTGAACGGGTATTGCTTCGAGTGTCGCCTATGAAGGGCGTGATGAGATTTGGAAAGTAGGACAAGCTTAGCCCTAGATTCATTGGTCCGTTTGAGATTCTTGATAGAGTGGGAGAGGTGGCTTATAGACTTGCATTGTCGCCGAGCTTATCAGCCGTGCTTCCAGTGTTTCATGTGTCCCTGCTTCGGAAGTATCAGATCCAGCCCACGTGTTAGATTTCAGCACTGTCAAGTTGTACAAGGACTTGTCTTATGAAGAGGAGCCAGGGGCTATTCTAGACCGACAGGTTCGTCAGTTGAGGTTGAAGAGTTTTCCTTCTGTTCGTGTTCAGTGGAGAGGTCAGCCTCCTGAGGCATCGACCTGGGAGTCCGAGTCCGATATGCGGAGCCTTTATCCCCATGTTTTTCCGGACTCAGGTACTTCCTTCTTATGTCCGTTTAAGGATGAACTGTTATTTTAGAGGTGGAGAATGTGATGACCCAAACGGTCTTAAATTAAATTCTATGACTCCAAGGCCTTGAAAACCTCATTTAGAGTTACCTCGGTTTGTGTGCGCAGTCCGGCGCATAGCCGGAAAGCTTAAATATGAAAAATGACAAAATTTGGTTATGAAATGAGTTACTTTGACTTCGGTCAATATTTTGGGTAAACGGACCCAGACCCATGATTTGACGGTACTGGAGGGTGCATAGGAAAATATAGGACTCAGGCGTATGCCCGGAATCAAATTCCGAGGTCTCCAGCCCAAGAAATAAATTTTTAAAGGAAATTATTTTTCTAAAATTGTTAAGGAAAATCGAAAAAATTTGATTAGAACGTGTTGGTATCGGGCCCATATTTTGGTTCCGGCACCCGGTACAGGTCTTATATATGATTTAAGATGTTTCTGTAAAATTTGGTAAAAAATGGTCGTCGTTTAATGTGATTCGGAATTGCATTGCTAAAGTTGATCTTTAAGAAGTTTGAGAAAAATGCTTTGAATTTGAGGTTCAATTAGTTGATAATGATGTTATTTTGGCGATTTGATCGCACGGATAGGTTCATATGATGTTGCTGAGTTAGTACCTATATTTGGTTAGCGTCACGACCCAGTTTCCATACCCGGTCGTGATGGCGCCTCTCGTGAAGACAAGGCCAGCCAACTAACCCAAATCCTCTCTTTAACAGTTATTAAACATAAATGAATAGAAAAGTACAACCTAATGGCATTGAAAACTATTAATTTCAACCCAACACAACCCGACCGGGGTGTCACAAGTCACGAGCATCTAAAGAAGAATGAAAACCACTACATGGCCAATAATATATACAAAATAAAATCTGGAGTTCAAAGATGAAGTCCGGTGCCGCGAACGCTGGTGGTCACCTTGCTCAGCCGCAATAGTAATACCTTCAATCCGCTAATAGCCCGCTACCGGGTGAACAATACCTGCAACTGCACGCGAGGTGCAGGGAGTAAAGTGAGTACTCCAACTCAATGAGTAATAAGAGTAAATAATAACTGAGCGGAAAGAAATCACGTAAGAGCACTCCATCATGCTATATAGGACAGTACAACCCTTTGAGAAAATAGTAAAACCGTGAAAATCCTTTAGAAATATCTGGTTCAGTTAAAAACCTCTTTTGAAAATATCCTCTTCCGACAATTAAGCAAATGAATGCAAAACAGATAGTGCAAGTCAGCACACAAGTCAGCCCTTCGGGCACAACACTCCACCAACAAATAACACTAGGGTATCTGGTCAACAGTGCAAGAAGTAGCATGAATGCTAATGAAATGCGAGTGCTGAATGTCATGACACGTAGTACAAATAGGAACCAATGCATGAATGCAATGCAATGCATATGACCGCTGCGACGCGCAACCCGATCCGTTTGGGTACCCGCGCTCACTGTGGGGGTTCAAACTCCGGAGGGGCTTCTACAGCCCAAGCGTAATATCAATATCACACCGCTACGGCGTGTAGCCCGATCCATCCTTAGTCCAGAAAATGCACACATAACACTGCTGCGGTGCGCAACCCAATCCATGCTCAGTCCAGAAATGCACATAAGCCACTAGGGTAATATTCAAATAATAGTTCTCAGTTCCGAACGTTAAAAATATGTAGTTTAAGTTTTAAAACCTTAGAAGTATGTCTGGACATTTCAAAACAATGTTTAACTCAGGACCGAAATCATTTAACATGCTAAGTATCATGGAAACAGTGATAATAATCCCTAAAGGATTCAAATAATCGGCACGAAGCCCAAAACATGGCAATAAGTCCAAATTATGATGATAACAAGCAGTTCAGTCAAATACGCGGTAAAAATCAACAACCGGGACGGACCAAGTTGCAATCCCCAACGGTGCTCTACCCCATGCTCGCCGGCGTGCAAGTCACCTCAATACAGTACTATGATGTGCAAATCCGGGGTTTCAAACCCTCAGGATATCATTTACAAGTATTACTCACCTCGAACCAGCAAAATCTCTAGCCCGTGACGCCTTTGCCCCTCAAACCGGCCTCCACGCGCGTCGAATCTAACCAAAAGCAGAGCGAATGCATCACACTATGCCAAGGGAACAATACCTAATCAAAAACAATCAAAATATGGCAAAAATCTCGAAACTAGCAAAACTCGAGCCCCGGACCCACTTCTAAAAAAATTACAAAACTCACATTACCGGATTCCTCGTCTCGCCATGAGTCTATACATATCAAATTTACCAAAATCGGAGTCCATTTGACCCTCCAAATTCCATTTTTAACTTATAATTCCTCAAGCCCTAACTTACCCTATTTTTGATGAATTTCCACCAATTTACATGCTAATTCTACCATAAACTTGAATAATTAGGCCAAGGAACTTACCTCCAATCGATTCTCAGTCAAAACCCTCGAAAATTCTCGCCCAAAGCTCTCCAAGTCGCTCAAAAATGGTGGAAACTACCTCTTGCTCGCGAATGAAATATAACATTTAAAACCCTTCTGTCCACCGTGACTTTCGCTTATGCGGCCAAAAATCCGCTTATGCGGTTCTCACTTAAAAACCAAATCTTCGCTTATGCGACTCAAACTCCGTTTCTGCGGTTCTCTCAAAACTGCTTCTGCGGTAAAATGTCCGCTCCTGCGGACCCGCTGAAGCGTCCATCTTCCGTTTATGCGGAATTTCCCTAGCCCATGCTTGACTGCTTCTGCGACCCCTTACCTGCTTCTGCGGAACTGCTTCTGCGGTCCATTTCTGCAGAAGCGGAAATACCAGATGACAACAACAACAGAACTGAAGCAAACTTCAAAAACTCTCATTTAACTACTCAAATTCACCCCGAGGCCCCTAGGACCTCAACCAAAAACACCAACACACCCTAAAACCTCATTCAAACTTGTTCCAACTCTCAAAATGCATCAAACAACGCTAAAACCATCAAATTACCTCGGATTCAAGCCTAAGTTTCTTAAAAACTTCCAAAATACGCATTCGATCAAAAACCCGACCAAAACACCTCCGAGTGACCTAAAATTTTGTACACATATCCAAAATCACCTGAAGGAGCTACTGTAACTCTTGGAATTCCATTCCGACCCTCGGATCAAAATCTCACCTATCAACCGGAATTCGCCAAAATACTAACTTCGACAATTCAAGCCTAATTCTACACCGGGCCTCCAAAATCAATTCCGATCACGCTCCTAAGTCACAAATCATCCCCCAAAACTAACCGAATCATCAAAAATCACATCCGAGCCCTCTAACTCAATAGTCAACATTCGGTTGACTTTTCCAACTTAAGCTTTCCTTAAAGAGGCTAAGTGTCTCATTTCTTATCACAACCAATCCAAATCAACTCTAACGCACCACATACCGATAAAGAAACATGAAAAAGAATAAAATGGGGGAAACTGAGCAATAACACATGAGATGACGGGTCGGGTCATCACAGTTAGTAGCCCCGAGGGCTCGGGTGTGTTTCAGATGTGTTTCGGGAGGTTTTGAACTTAAGAAGTGTTGCAGATTTTTCTTGTTCAGTGCACAGGGAAATTGTTCTTTGCGTTCGCGTAGTCCAACTCGCGAACGCGTAAGGAAAAATCCCCAAGTACCAGTATCTTCTTCGCGAACGCGAAGGATTGGACGCGAACACGAAGCTGGGGGGGAGACCTTTCGCGAATGCGTTTGTCCACTCGCGAACGTGTAAGGTTCAGGGGAGGGGTCACCACCTTATTCATCGTGAATGCAACCAATGATCCACAAATGCGTAAGCCTGGGGAGATTATTCTCTGCGAACGCGAGCCGCTTCATGCGAATGCGAAGGTCTGTAGGGCTGACTCATCGCAACGCGATGAGTCTGTCTTGAACGCCAAGAAGGTTTTCTGCCCAGTTATTTTAAAAGACCCAAAATAGAATACTTACGGGATTTCCACAAAAATTTCATAAACCCTTTCTTCTCCAAAGCTTGTAGGCGATTTTTGAAGAACTTCTTCACCAAAGCTTCTTGGGTAAGTAATGTTTAACTTGTTTCCTTCATTTTTCATTAATACCCACTAGAATTCTAGGCTTAAAACATGTAATTAAGGGTAGAAAATTAGGGATTTGGGTAGAACTAGGAGTTTTTGATTAATGGTCATTTAGACCTCGTTTTGGGGTCGAATTCTGAAAATAATTATATATTTGGGCTCGTGGGTGAATGGGGGATTCAATTTTGGTCCGAACCTCGTGTTTTGATCAAGCGGACCCGGGATCCATTTTTGGGTTTTTGGGCAGAATGATTAAAAAGCTATAATTAAGCATTGGAATTGGATTGTTTAGAATTTATTTATGTTGTTAAGTTGATCCTGTATAGATACGATTTATTTGGAGCCAAATTCGAAAGGAAAGGCGCTGCTTGTGCTTTGAGTTGGCCGTGGAAGTTCGAGGTAAGTGTTTGGTCTAACCTTAGCTTGAGGGATTAGGAGTGTGTCCTATTTTCTTGTTGAGTACAACGTATAGGTATGGTGACGAGTATCTATACGTCGGTGTCGAGCATGACCGTGTGTCTTCTATTGTGACTTTTATGACCTCTATGTATCATTCATGCCTTGGTGAAAATTTCTATTTTTTGTGCAAAGTTGTGAAAACAACTGTGGCCTATGAACATTGAGGAGCGTTGGCTTCAGCTGTATAATAAATTGTGAAAGTATAAGTGATAATTGAATCTCTAGAGTAGTGGCTCGAGTTGTGGAGTGAATTGTGAAGTAAAAGTGAGAAAGAGAAGAGATTATTATGTTGCCCCCTTGCCGGGCTATTGTTGAGTTGTGGTTACCTTGTATTGTATTCTTAATTGATATTATAGATACTTAGGTTGATGATTCTTTGTTTTAGGTAAGGGTTATGGTTATAGCTGAGGTAGTTAGATATTGGAATAAGTTTGGGTATAGCTGAGGTAGTTAGGTGTTGTAATAAATTTGGGTATAGCTGAGGTAGTTAGGTATTGTAACAAGTTTGGGTATAGCTAAGGTAGTTAGGTGTTGTAACAAGTTTGGTTATAACTGAGGTAGTTAGATGTTGGAACAAGTTTGGTTATAGCTATTTTTCCCTTTCCGGGATAGTGTAGACCTTTTGATCCCTTGTTGGGACTCTCGTTATGATCGTAAATATTATATATGGATCGGGTTGCACACCGTAACAATATTATATATGGATCGGGTTGCACGCCGCAAAAATATTATATATAGATCAGGTTGCACGCCGCAACAATTTTATATATGGATCGGGTTGCACGCTGCAACAATATTATATATGGATCGAGTTGCACACCGTAATAATATTATATATGGATCGGGTTACACGCCACAATAATATTAAATGGGAGCGGGTGGTACGCCTACCACGAGATATAATAAAATGGGAGCGGGTGGTACGCCTACCACGAGATACTAGAAATGGGATCGGGTTACATGACTGCAACAAGATGTGGAAAGAAAGTGAAATCTGCCTTTATTTTTCTTATTCTTGTTAGTGGTTGGAAATTTTCATTCCTTTATGGTTCTCTTGATATTCTGCTTCTACATGTCATTACCCGAAGCATGTTTTCCCCCTCCCATCCTTATTTGTTTATTTCTGCTTTATTTTCCGCTGTATATTATATAATTGCACAGGTTTATTTGATAGTCTGGTCCTAGCCTCGTCACTACTTCGCCGAGGTTAGGCTAGGCACTTACCAGCACATGGGGTCAGTTGTGCTGATACTACACTTTACACTCTTTTGTGTAGACCCCAATGTTGTAGACTTCAAACCGCGGTGGGATTGCTGATTCTTGCTCATCAGGCGACCTGAGATAGTCCTGCAGGCGTCTGCAGGCCTTGGCATCTTCTTCTACCTACTATACCTATTTCATTTCCCTTATATTCCGGAACAGTGTATTATTATTTCTTCAGACTTTGTATGTAGTAAATCTTAAACCGTCTATGATACTGTGGCACCACATTTTGGTTGGTTGAGGATTAAGTATTTGTATTAGATATAGTTTTCATATATTTTATCGTTGTTTTTTGCTTGAATCTAAATTTCAGTTGTTATCATGTTATCGCCTTATAATTGTTAAAAAGAAATAATTTGTTAATGAAGTAACTGAAGTAAAGGATTGGCTTGCCTAGCTCACATTAGTAGGCGCCATCACGACTCCCAAGGGTGGGAAGTTCGGGTCGTGACATGATAATTGAGGACGCACGTGATCTTAATGCACCAATTGAAGATGCACGTGAATTTCCAGCTCCTACGGTAGAAATGGTAGTAGATGAAGATCATCGATTCGAATAATTTTTAGCTCGACACAAAAAAATTAAGGATAAAATGTGCATTTCGCACTTCGTAATGCATTAATCGAGAATTTATGGGAGAATAGAGGCGAAAGTTAATTATTTATGTGGTACTTAAATTAAATTTGACTATGATGTAATATTTATTTAATTATGTTTTATCAATTATTTTACTTTTAGTTAATTTATCCTTTGAAATAATTTTATAATAAATAATTATATAAATAGTGAATGTGAATTATATATAATGAATATGAAAAAAAAAGATAGTATTTATTTGAAGGAAATAAAAAAATAATATGTAAATAGAAGATAATAATATAATATAGAAGAGAGAGAAGAAATATTATTTTTTGATGTAAAAAATGGTATAAATTTGATGTTACACCATTTTGGCGTGAAATTTGGTGTTAGGGTTGGAGATGGTCTTAGCGCTTATATATTTACCAGATTCTTTAGAGCGCTAGAGTGAAGATAGCATGAGCATCTTTTAGAGTGAAAATTGCATGAGTACCTTTTTTCTTTTTCTTTCTTGAATGGGTATGAATTATTTTGTGTGTTCTTCTTTTTTATTTTGTAATGACTAAGGAATTTTTTAATTTTATTTGTCCTGTTTAAGTTGTGTATCCTATAACTCGAGCAAAGGTCTGGTCAAAAGATAGGCTCAATTATTAATTTTCCTTTGTAAAGATGCTATATAAAATAAATTGATAAGAAAACAGTAATTGACCACGAAATCTTTAATGGACTTGAAAATTATCTGAGTACTTTTAGTTTTATTTGTCTATCTTTTCCCCCATATAAATAAAGAAGTGAAGTTAATATTGATTCATCCAAGTTCGATTGTTCATCGTTGCAATAGTTTTATTTGGAGCTTGATTATATTTTATGTTTTAGTGAAATAGAATGGGTCATATTAAAACTTTTAGTTTTGTTTTTCACACATGGTTTTATATATAT
>MU754786.1:0-13674 GCA_026770625.1 Nicotiana glauca | reverse complement strand
CGGTGACCCAGGTGGAGAGGAAGGAGAAGGGCATGGCGGCTAGGGTTTTGGCTATGAGGGTAAGGGTATGTTATGGCTAAAGTGTAACGGAGGGTTAATGATGGTTCCCAGCCGTTGGATTAGATCAAACGAATGGCCAGGATTCACTGGCCATTAAAAGGCGTCGTGTGGTTTAAATGAGGTATTCATCTTACCCGTTGGATGTCTTATATGAACAGTTGTGATTGCTTCCCACGAACGACGTCGCTTGATTTAAATGAGGCCTTCCTTTCATCCATTGGATGATTTAGATGAACGGTTGTGATCATTTCAAATTAATGGCGTTGTTTTAATTATTATACAACCGTTTGTTTTAGTCCGTTTGATTCAATTTTTCAACGGTTCAGATCTATTTCCTTTAAGCGACGTCGTTTGGTTCGTATATAGGCAGGCCGGTGTTTTTCCTTTGGGCCTGGTCTGTTTGGTATTAATTGGGCTGATGAATTTTGTAATTTGGCCCAAATACTTTGTATTATACCTTATATTTTTTTCATTTTCGTATTGTATTTTATTTATTTTTCTGTATTTTATTACCACTATATTTATTATCTCTTGTATTTTGTGTTTTTTCTCTCTTTTTTTTTTTTAATTTTTCTAGAATTAAGAGTAATTATCCTATATTTTGGTATTTTTCTAATTAATACAAGAATGTATTTTGTTTTAATTTTCTTTACTTTATTTTTAAGAAATAAAAACAAACACTGGTATTTCTACACAATGATCAACAAGTTTCACACAAAAATTATTTTTATATATTTATTTTTGGACTTATTTGCTTGGGTCAAAAATCACGTGCTCACAACGAGGTAATATCAACTGTGGAAAGAAATTAAAATACCAACAGTAAGAACCATAAAGGGAGAACACGGGTAGTAACGAACGGTAACCAAGTAAATCAACACTGACATAAGAGGAACAAAGACAAGTAAGAATGCATTCAATTAAAGAAGGAGATGCCCACTCAATCAATCACATCATGTCTAATACACAATCTCGACCATCTCAATCCTCGGTTTCTCATATCATACTTTTGACTTCCAAACCTTTCTCGCACGCATGGCACCTTGTGCCCCCATATTTTTCATCCCACTTTTAACAACGGAATCCCCATGATATACAATACATAACATCCGTACAATGCACTCAATATGTCAAAGAAGTCCATTTGCCTAATATAAGAAAAATTACAATTTCTAAACTACTTGGGAAAGCCAGCGAGAATAGATGAAATTGTTTCTTTTGAAATCATTTGAGTAAATAAAGTACCCCTTTTAATTGAAAAATACAACATTGAATGAATTATTACCTTTAACAAGAGATTTAATAACTTAAAACTTAGTGAAAATTCCTTTTTAAGTAAAATACAACCTCAGACGGTTTAAGTGGGTATAATTGAAAAACTAATTGAATTACGACTGTAACAATTACTGAAGTTTGAAGTATTGGAGTGTGTGTGTATGTGTGTATATATATACATAAATACGGTGAGGTATCGAAAACATTGTAGGTTCTAACACAAAGGATCACAGCAATAAAGAAATTTAAACAGTTTAAACACTTGGATTGATAACAACAAATAAACACAGCAGCAGAAAGTACACGACATCACCCTTCGTGCTTTTACTCTCATCCTCACCATAAGAGTCAATATTCACTTTTATTCTTTCTTGTTGCGGCGTGCAACCCGATCCAAATCATATACTATTGTTGCAGCATGCAATCCGATCCAAATCATATACTATTGTTGCGGCGTGCAACCCGATCCAAATTATATAATGATGTTGCGGCGTGCAACCCGATTCAAATCATATAACATTGTTGTGGCGTGCAACCCGATCCAAATCATATAATGATGTTGCAGCGTGCAACCCGATCCCATATAATATTGTTGTGGCGTGTAACCCGATCCAAATCATATAATGGTGTTGCAGCGTGCAACCCGATCTCATATAATATTCTTGCGGCATACAACCCGATCCCAATATAAAAATCAACACTAATCACAAAAGAATCCCGGTAAGGGAACAATAAGGAAACAACCATATCCCGACAAAGAAGTCAACAACAAAAATAAATGCATCATGGCAAGGGAACAAACAGTAAGGATTAAATATGTCCCGGCAAGGGAATCAACTATAGCCAAATTTGCACTGATAATTAACTTCACAATGAAACCTCAACTAAACAACAAGACATAATAAGCACGTGATAACTATACCGGTAACCACAACAATTTGACATGTAACCTATTTGCACAAAGTCATAGAGGAACTCACAATCAAGAAGTATCAAAATAATAAGGAAGACAATCACTTCAATTAAGGCAATTAAGGGTCAATGCAACACGTAGGAATTTGAGTAAAGATAGCAACATCATATGGAGCATATAGAGACAATTTAAGCAATTATTAAACCCAATCATAACGGAATACTCTCCACATATTGAACATAAGGACCTAAGAACCCTAGAGCATGTTTCCCACAATAAGTTTCAAGCACACACTTGTCACCTTGCATGCATGGACTACAATTAGCAAAGAAGACTCAATCCTAAGGGGAAGTCCCCCACACAAGGTTAGGCAAGATACTTACCTCAAAGACGACAAACCAATACTCTAAAATGCACTTCCCGGGTGAAGAGACCTCAGGACGGCTCAAATCTAACCAAATTAACTTCAAAGCACAAATAAAATACATAAGAAACTATTCCGGATCATAAAGTCTCAATCTTTAACAAAATCAAAAAACTGGTCCAAAAGTTGACCCCCAGGCCCGCGCCTCGGAACCCGATTTTTTTTTATAAAAAACCGAATACCCATTCTAATATGAGTTCAACAATACAAAATTTATTAAATTCCAATACTATTTGGCCCCTCAAATCACGATTTTTCATTTTAGGAATGTTTTTCAAAAACTAACATTTTACTCAACCTAAATCTCAAATTAAATGATAAAAATAAAGACAAATTCATGGAATATAATCAATTCTAGGTGAAGAACACTTACCCAATCGTTTTACTTGAAAAGCCCCCATACAAAATCACCCAAAACCAAGCTCTAGAACTCCAAAAATGTTAAAAAATGGCCTAACCCTTGATTTGGATAACTTATATTCTGCCCAGATATTAAAGTATCGCGAACATGGAGGAAGTATCGCGTTCGCGAAGAAGAAAAAAGAAGGCTGCCCAGATGTGAACGCGAAAGTACGCACGCGAACACGAAGAAGGAAAATATTATGGCCCAGAGATTGATCTTTGCGAACGCGTGAACTAGTACACGAACGCGAAGAGTGGAATTGCATAACTACGGGAACACGTGAGGGGGATGCGAATGCAATGAGGGATAAAGGGAGCTTCGCGAATGCGAGGAGTGCTACGCGAATGCGGAGAAGAATTTCCAGGTGGTCAGCAACAAAGCTTCGCGATCGCAAAAGGCTGTTCGCGATCGCAAAAGAGGATACCAGAAGCAGAAAATAGCAGTTCAAAAATAAGGGAAAATGACTCGTAGCCCACCCGGAACACACCTGAGGCTCCCAGGACCCCGTCCACACACACAAACAAGTCATATAACCTATCACGAACAAGCTTGAGGTCTCAAATTACATCAAACAACGCCAAAATATCGAATCACACCAAGAATCGAACTTAGGAACTTTCAAACCTTCTAACTTCCAAAACTCGTGCCAAAACCTATCAATTCTACCCGGAATTACGCCAAATTTTGCAGACAAGTCCAAAATACATAATGGAGCTATTACAACTCTCGAAATTGCATTCTGACCCCGATATCATAAAAGTCAACTATGGTCAAACTTCTCCATTTTCCAAACTTCAACTTTTCCAACTTTTGCCGAAACACCTCAAATTACCCTACGGACCTCCAAATCTGAATCCGGACGCGCGCCTAAGTCCAAAATCACCATATGAAGCTGTTTAGATCACCCACAATCCATTACAGGGCCGTGTACTCAAAAGTCTAATTCTGGTCAAATTTTCACTATTTAAATTCCCAAAACTAGGTTCATTTTTCTAATCCAACTCCAATTCATCCGGAAACTGAATCCAACCATGCACACAAATCGATATACATAATATGAAGCTGCTCGAGACCTCAAACTACCGAATCGAGAAAAATTGCTCAAAATGACCAGTCAGGTCGTTACATCATCCTCCATTTAAACATATATTCACCCGTGAACGTGCCCAGAGTCGTTCTAAAGATATCGAACCACTGCATGAGCTCACCATACATACACCCAGGAATGATTCTCCATCACCCAACCTAAGTAGAACTGACAATGCAACGTAACTGAAGATCTCATCTCCTCCTTAGCCCATATCCTTAGAACAGAACCCAAACCTCAAAATCTGAAATTCATCATCGGATCTGAATTCCTCGTCATCACACTGCATGAGCCTTAACAAGCTGATCGAGCCAAATTCCAATCTAGAATACAATCACACGTTGTTCCACACAACTCAAACGCCCGAAGCAATTATCCTCTGACCACCATAGCTACTCAAATAGCATCCTGGATGTCGGCAATATACTTTACATTGAATACAATCTTGTTTCGGACCTCCACATCACTACTCATGATAAAGAAATATGCGAGAACTCATAGCCACCCATGAAGACAACAAGTTAGGAAGCTCTCTCGCCCCCAAGGGCCATCACCCAAATCTTAGCAGAAACACCCTCATACTTCCAAACACTCCTCACCCCCGATTGTACTAATCTCAGGTCTAAGAACCTCATCTCAGCCAATACAAGCAACACAACTGACAGCTCATCACGGAACCACACGGATTCTCATATTACACAATTTGTACACCAAACTAACAATAACTCAATGATGCAGCACAAGTAAAGAAAAATAGGGTATAAGAATTATCTAACGAGCATAACATGTGTAACAACAAAAGTGTAGTTCTTCATCAAATCGTCCCACAGAGTGAAAACACAATACCAAATGAACACAAGGAAAGGGTATCCCACATAACATCCGCTGCGGCGTGCAACTTGCTCCCAAATACTCATCAAGCCAAAATGCTCGAGCTCACTGAACATATGAATACTGATATCAAGTATAACATAGTGCATAAATAAAACTATGGGAAAATAAATGAAAGTGCTAAAACATGAAAGAAGCAAGCACGAATAAGGTGCAATAAGCAAATCAAAATCATGAGGGCTATCTTGCCCGCATCTCCATAAGGCCTGAACATAATTACTACCTGCGGGGGAATCATACAACCTCACTGCCTAACACAACATATAAGAGAAGCACATATCATAGGCTAGGGCACATATAATATCCCTCCTACCTGATCACATAACCAAAATGACATTCTCACAGAGGCACACAAATTTGCTCTGACGCGACATACATATTCTCGCTGATCCCCCAAATAGCCCACAACAAAATCCTGATTACCTCAAAATAAGTAAATACCCTTTCCAAAAATCCACAGCGACCTATCAATCATGCATGCTATTAACTATCTCATCCTCAATGTTTCTCCACAATTTGCAAACACGAAATAATTCACATATGAGGGAATCTAGCCCCAAAACCTTAGGAATACCAATATTTCCATACTCTAACTCCACTACGCAATCAAATGGCTGATGTATCACTTACACCCTATTATTCTGCTGAAGCACTCATATAGAGTTTCTAACCGCGTAACAAAATATGAACCTCGAAATCCTCAAAACTCAGTAATCACCCTGCTACCAGCCACACACTGCAAACCAAAACTCTAGGGCCTTTCCAAAAATGCACACTCTTCACATATGATAGCCAACAATGCCAAAGCTCTATTAATTTCATATAACGATTCGGGAGAAACCACAATTTATGCCCATAGTAGATACCCAACTCAAGCTCTAGCCAAACCATCAAGAACCTTCTGAGATTCGCCTGCACGTAACCAAACCATCAGGACTGTACCTCCCTAACTCAATCGAGTCACACAAAGCGCCCAATCCAAGAGTGCTGCCACAAATACCAGTAGAGAATTCCTATTCAAAAGGATCGTTTACTTCCTTGGCTATGCTGACCCACACAATTAAACTGACTCATCTCTTTGAATAGTCGAAATACAATAACTCCCATCAAACCCCCACAGGCAGATAACTCTAGCATGAACCACATAGCAAGAAACTCATAAACTGCCGCATTACCTCTGAAGCACCTCGTTCTACCGCCACCATGATACCCAAGCTGAATTGACCTCCTATGAATTTGAAGTTATTCCTCCGACTCCCCTTGATGCTGATATGTAGATCCATTATTGACGTAGGAATACTGTAAGCCCAACATCATCCCGTGCGAGATCTTAGACCCTGGTCATACCCCAAATTCGGGAATCTGCCAATACCACATATATACTTACCTCAGGCTAAGATTGATACAAATCTGACTCTGCAATCTGAATGCCGCTATTGGACGCCTCCACTTGGAGCAAAGCCATGGAAAACAAAGTCTAATGATCTTCAAAACTAACCTTCAAAGCTCGTACAACACAAATCTCAAGGTATTCCAATACCACCAACTATTCCCAATCAATACCCACTTCATGGCCTATCCACAATCGCAACGACTAGTCGACCAGTTAAACCTTCCCAGCTCGCACTCATCAATTAGGTGCCAAAAATCGCTGCGCTTCCATACGAACAACCGAATAGCCTCTCAATGCCTCTGTATCTTCAGTCTGGACAACACGTCGAGGAAATTCCTAAGCATCCCTGACTTTTTTGTAGCTTGTCTGTAGCATTACGAACCACTGGCATATAGCGAACACGGAGAGCGTAATATTATACACAAGTGGATGTAGAGGGACATAAGTAATATATTTCGAGCTGAATCAATGTCGTACGATAGGGAATAAAAGAAGTGGAATCTCCTAACAGTTCTGTAGCCTCTCGAAGATAAGTACAGATGTCTCTGTACCGATCCACAAGACTCTACTAAACTTGCTTATGAATTGTAGCACCCATGAACCTAGAGCTCTGATACCAACTTGTCAAGACCCAAAATCTCTCAAAAGGAGTCGTGATGGCACCTAGTCTCTAAACTAGGCAGGCATAACATTTGCAGAAATAACCTTAATATTCATTAACTTCAAATTAAGTAACTCTCAATAAATCACAATTCCCAAAACCGGTGGTACAAGTCATAAGCCTTTCTAAGAGTAATTATACAAAATAAATACAATATTGCTCCAGAACGAGAAGGAATCAATGGAACGTATATACAAATGAAGGTGACTCCAAAGCCTGTGAACGTAGCAATAGATTACCGTGAGTCTCCACCGTGATAACCTGCACAGCTACTATCTATCAATACCTAGATCTGTACACAAAAATATACAGAAGTGTAGTATGAGCACACCACGGTGGTGCTAGTAAGTATCAAGACTAACCTCGGTGGGGTAGTGACGAGGAACAATCATGACACCTACTTGTCAAATGAAATGAACAGGATATGATAATACAACATCGAGATAAAGATAACGAGGTAATATCAACAGCGGAAAGAAATCAAAATACCAATAGTAAGAACCATAAAGGGAGAACACGGGTAGTAACGAATGGTAACCAAGTAAATCAGATAACCAAGTAAATCAACACTGACATAACAGGAACAGAGACAAGTAAGAATATATTCAATTAAAGAAGGAGATGCCCACTCAATCAATCACATCATGTCTAATACACAATCCCGACCATCTCAATCCTCGATTTGTCATATCATACTCTTGACTTCCGAACCTTTCGCATGCATGGCACCTTATGCCCCCATATTTTCCATCCCACTTTAAACAATGGAATTCACATGCTATACAATACATAATTCCCATACAATGCACTCAATATGTTCAAAAAGTCCCATTTACCTAATATAAGTAAAATTACAATTTCTAAACTAATTGGGAAAGCTAGCGAGAAAAGATGAAATTGTTTCTTTTGAAATCATTTGAGTAAAGAAAGCACCCCTTTTAATTTTAAAAATACAATATTGAATGAATTATTACCATTAACAAGAAATTTAATAACTTAAAACTTAGTAGAAGTTCCTTTTTAAGTAAAATACAACCTCAGATGGTTTAAGCGGGTATAATTTAGGAACTAATTGAATTACGACTATAATAATTATTGAAGTTTGAAGTATTGGAGTGTGTGTGTGTGTGTGTGTGTGTGTGTGTGTATATATATATATATATATATATATATATATATATATATATACACAGCGAGATATTAAAAATATTGTAGGTTCTAACACAAAGGATCACAACAATAAAGGAATTTAAGCAGTTTAAACACTTGGATTGATAGCAACAAATAAACACAGCAGTAGAAAGTGCCAACATCACCCTTCGTGCTTTTACTCTCCTCCTCACCATAACAGTGAATATTCACTTTTATTCTTTCTTGTTGCGGCGTGCAACCTGATCCCAATCATATAGTACTGTTGCAGCGTGCAACCCGATCCAAATCATATAATATTATTGCGGCGTGCAAGCCCATCCAAATCATATAATGATGTTACGGCGTGCAACCCGATCCCATATAATATTGTTGTGGCATGCAACCTGATCCAAATCATATAATGATATTGCGGTGTGCAACCCGTTCCCATATAATATTGTTGCGGCATGCAACCCAATCCCAATATACAAATCAACACTAATCACAAAAGAATCCCATCAAGGGAACAATAAGAAAACAACCATATCCCGGCAAGGGAATCAACAACAAGAATAAACACATCCCGGCAAGGGAACCAACATTAAGGATTAAATATGTCTCGCCAAGGAAATCAACTATAACCAAACATGTATCGATAAATAAATTCACAATGAAACCTCAACTAAACGACAAGACATAATAAGCACGCGATAACTACACCGGTGACCACAACAATTGGACATGCAACCTATTTTCATGAAGTCATAGAGGAACTCACAATCAAGGAGTATCAAAACAATAAGGAATGCAATCACTTCAATTAAGACAATTAAGGGTCAATGCAACACGTAGGAATTTGAGGAAAGCTAGCAACATCATATGCATCATATATAGACAATTTAAGCAATTATTAAACCCAATCATAACTTAATACTCTCCACATATTGAACATAAGGTCCTAAGAACCCTAGAGCATGTTTCCCACAATACGTTCGAGCACACACTCGTCACCTCGCATGCACGAACTACAATTAGTAAAGAAGACTCAATCCTAAGGGGAAGTCCCCCACACAAGATTAGGCAAGATATTTACCTCAAAGTCGACAAACTGATACTCTAAAATGCACTTCTCGGGTGAAGAGACCTCCGGACAGCTCAAATCTAACCAAATTAACTTCAAAGCACAAATAAAACACATAAGAAACTGTTCTGGATCATAAAGTCTCAATCTTTATCAAAATCCAAAAATTGGTCCAAAAGTTGACCTTCGGGCCCGCGCCTCAAAACCTGACAAATTTTACAAAAATCCGAATACCCATTCCAATATGAGTTCAACTATACAAAATTTATTAAATTCCAATACCATTTGGCCCCTCAAATCACGATTTTTCATTTTAGGAATTTTCTTCAAAAACCAACATTTTATTCAACCCAAATCACAAATTAAATGATAAAAATAAAGACAAATTCATGGAATATAATCACTTCTAGGTGAAGAACACATACCCAATCGTTTTGCTTGAAAAGCCCCCACACAAAATCGCCCAAAACCAAGCTCTAGAACTCCAAAAATGTTTAAAAATGGCCTAAAAACTTATATTCTGCCTAGATATTAAAGCATCGTGAACGCGGAAGAAGTATCGCGTTCGCGAAGAAGAAAAATGAAGGTTCCGCAGATGTGCTTCGCGAACGCGACAGCATGCACACAAACGCGAAGAAGGAAAATATTATGGCCCAGAGATTGCTCTTCACGAACGCGTGAACTAGTACGCGAACGCGAAGAGTGGAATTGCATAACTGCGTGAATGAGTGAGGGGGAAGCGAATGCGACGCGAACGCGATGAGGGATAAAGCGGAGCTTCGCGAACGCGAGGAGTGCTACACGAATGCGGAGAAGAATTTCCAGGTGGTCAGCAACAAAGCCTTGTGAACGCGAAAGGCTGTTCGCGATTGCGAAAGAGGATACCAGAAGCAGAAAACAACAGTTCAAAAATAAGGAAAAATGACGCGTAGCCCACCCGGAACACACCTGAGGCCCCCGGGACCCTATCCAAACACACAAACAAGTCATATAACCTATCACAAACTCACTCAAGGTCTCAAATCACATCAAATAATGCTGAAACATCGAATCACACTAAGAATCGAACTTAGGAATTTTCAAACCTTATAACTTCCAAAACTCATGCCAAAACCTATCAATTCAACCCGGAATTATGCCAAATTTTGCAGACAAGTCCAAAATAACATAACAGAGTTGTTCCAACTCTCAGAATCGCATTTCAACCTTGATACCATAAAAGTCAACTATGGGTCAAACTTCTCCATTTTCCAAACTTTAAATTTTCCAACTTTCGCCGAAACTTCTCAAATTAACCTGTGGACCTCCAAATCCGAATCCAGACGTGCGCCTATATCCAAAATCACGATACGAAACTGTTGAGATCACCCACATCCCATTCCGGGGCCGTTTACTCAAAAGTCCAATTACGGTCAAATTTTCACTGTTTAAACTCCCAAAACTAGGTTCATTCTTCTTATCCAACTCCAATTCATCCGAAAACTGAATCCAACCAAGCGCACAAGTCGATATACATAATGTGAAGCTGCTCAAGATTCCAAACTACTGAATCGAGCGAAATTGCTCAAAACGATCAGTCGGGTCGTTACAGTGTGTTGGTTGGTTTGTGAGTCTACGTTGTTTGAGTAGCATGTCTTAGTTTTCAATTAAATTGTTTTAATTAGTTTTTATTTTAATTGTGATGCATGTAGTCTTGGGTTCTTGAATAAATGCTTTTAATCGGGTAGATGGAAAATTGGAGTTGTTCTTTCTTGGCAAAGAATAAGAATAGGCCATAAGGTGGGTCTTGGACCATAAGAGATCTAGCCAAGTAATAGATCGTGTTAGCTATCCTATTTGCTCCCCAATAGTGTCTTGCTCATAAATTTGGTAAATTTAGGAAGAACAATGAACACCGTTAGAGTGCTTAAGGCGCGTTTTGAATTTATTATCGTGATTATGTACACGTTCGCGTGACATAGCCACGATTTACAAAATTAAAACCAAGGTATGCATTCGCGCAACTTTGGATGCAACAATCTTAATTAATAAAGCATTATTAATTGTGGACACGTACGCGTGCCATGATTTTTGACGTGCCAAACGAAATGGGTACATGTGCGCGTGACCTGTTTTAAGATAATTTCTCAATTAGAAAAGGTAAATGCACATAGGTTCTAAAATAAGTAATTAGATAATTTGATTAAGCCAAGTATGATCAAAGCGACCATGCTAAAATCACGGAATTCGGAAATGCCTAACACCTTCTCCCGGATTAACAGAATTCCTTACCCGAATTTCTGTATTCGCAGACCATAAATAGAGTCATCTTCCTCGATTCGGGATTTTAAACCGGTGACTTGGGATACCATAAATTATCCCAAGTGGCGAATCTGAATTTAATAGATAATCCCATTTCGATTGTCATTTTAATTGGAAAAAACTCCCTTATACCCCTTCCGGGTAGAAAAAGGAGGTGTGACACCCATTTAGTTAAACCAATTTAATAAAGAGATAAGGGGTGAATCCGAGTTTGAAGTAATAAGTTCTAGATCCGAAGGTAGTCAATCTAGGCGGTACGCGTCCGTGTTCAAATCGACAGTTGCTGAGTTAATGCTCTATGACTAACAATTAAAACGAGGATGAAAACATGCAATAAATGTGATAAATGACATTAAATGTAATGAGAAGGAATTTATCACCAAATGTTGGATGAAATGGATGATTCCTTCCTTAGACTACAACACGTGACAACAGACAAATGAAGTGGATTATGTGTTCTTAGATTATGTGAGCTAAAGAGGAATGTATGTGATGGAACCAAACAGGAGAGACAAAAACAAGCTTTTTGTATATTCCTGCTTAGTCAACTCTTTACAAGATTTTTTCCCACAAAGATTCAGATTCCCCTTTTGTTTCCTCTCTTTTCCTATTTATAAGGGATATCCCCAGAAAACCCTAGAAAAGTACAATATGGGAAAATATTCAACAAAATATTCCTAGTCATAATCACAGGAACATTCTAACAATTGTAGTCATTGCTCTCTACTCTACCTCGGTACTGATCTCCCCCTTTGAGCAACTCCTCGCCACTAGACCATATTTGGTTTTGACTTCGGTCTCAGCTCGTCTGTCTGCATTCGCTAAGCTAGACCTAATTTTGATCCGTACAAGTACCACAACCCTTTAATGTGTGGTTTGTCTAATCTTCAATGATTCTTTCTAGTGGTCTTACCACCTCTTTTTGTAATTTGAATCTCAATTTTCTAAAAGGTTAGTTGGGATAAAATCCCCTGCTGGAACTCGCACATGTAATAATTTAGACTTTAGTGGTCCGGATTTATTTTATTAACAGTTTTAAACTGTTACAGGCACATTTTATTCCTTTTTCTGTACTTCTCCTGATGTGGTACGCATTTAGTTATAACTTTTGGTATGGAATTCACGTTCGTAATTCACAACTTTCTATTGTGAATTCCACTTTCCTTTGTAACTAATTGCAAAAAAACTGAATTAAAAATGAAGAATAGAACTTCAACCAATTTCAATAGTTGCAAAAGAAGTTTAAAATACAATGTTATCCTACAACGTCAAAAAAATTATTACTATTGTCTAGTCATGTGACTAATGAGCAGATTTCTATTAGGATGGAAAGCTTTTTAGTGGATGGTATAGTAATACATAATTGACCATATGATACTTATATTTCTTGTTTGGTAAGAATATTCTCTACTATTTCAGCACATTACTAACTAAAAATATTATGTTTCGATCGGTGTTGGAAGTCCATATTTTTGCAACAAAATTATAAAAATCCGTAAACTTTATACTACTTCTATAGTACATGTAGTACATGCATAGAACAAATCATGATAACATTGTATCTATTTTTAACAACCGATGAATATCAGACTTTAAAAATATTTGATACAAACTAAGGGTATACATAGGTCGGGTTGGTTCGAATTTTGTAATTACTAAACCAATATAATAAAACTCAGGTTTTTCAATATCGGTTTTTTTCGGGGTTTTGGGTTATTTGGGGTTTTTCGGTGTTTTCCCTGTAAAATCTTCGTAGCACAAAACATATAATTTGTGCTTAAAATATTTTTTTAATCCTAGTAAGATACAACTATATAAGGTATTTTCGAAGAAAATATTACAAAATATGAGATGTCTCATGGCATTATCCTAAAATATTCAACAATAAAGACAATAAAATTATGTAATATAAATATTGCTATTTAAAAAGTCATAATAAAAATAAACATAATCTAAAAGTACTAAGTCATGCTAAAATAAGTAGACTAATAAGGGAATATTAATTACATGATTAAATGCTAATTAAAAAATAAAAATAGGTTATGCATTTTATC